>PVIY010010648.1:52955-68108 GCA_004026745.1 Myrmecophaga tridactyla | reverse complement strand
TGAGGGAAATTTATAGCTCTAAATGCCAACATTAAAAAAAAAAAGATTTCAAATCAGAGACCTAACCTCAAAACTGAAAGAACTGGAAAAAGAAGAGCAAGCCAAGCACAAAGCACACATAAGGAAGGAAACAACAAAGATTAGAGCAGAGATAAATGAAATAAAGAATAAAAAACAATAGAGAAAATCAACAAAACCAAAAGTTAGGTCTTTGAAAAGATTGATAAAATTGACAAACCTTTAAGCTAGACTGGAAAGATAAAAAGAACTTTAATAATGAAAATTAGAACTAAAAAGGGGACATTACTATTGTCCTCACTGAAATAAAAAGGACTATAAGGGGACTGTGAACAACTACATGCCAACAAATTAGATAACCTAAATGAAATGGGCAAATTCTACAAACATTCAAACTAACTACACTGACTCAGGAAGAAAGAGAAATTTGGATTGTATGCTTTAGAAAACTTCTTTTAAAAAAGAAGAAATACAAGATCTCAACAAACCAATAACTAACAAACATATTGAATCAGTAATCAAAAACCTCCCAACAAAATAAAGACCAGGACCAGATGGCTTCACAGGAGAATTCTACCAAACTTTTTAGGAAAAACTGACACCAATCTTGCTCAAATGCTTCCAAAACACTGAAGAGAAAGGAACACACATTAATTCATCCTATGAGGCCAATATCACACTCGTACCAAAGCCAGGTAAAGATTCCACAAGAGGCCAATGAAAGGGAGTAGTAAGGGTTACAGCATGTATGAGTTTTTTCTTTTTTCTTTTTTCTTTCTTTTGCTGGAGAGATACAAATGTTCAAAAAAGTGATCATGGTGATAAATACACAACTATGTGATGATATTGTGAGCCATTGATTGTAGCCATGTCAAGAATGTTTGTATGTTTGTTTATTGTTTATAATAAAAATATTTCTTAAAAAGATACCACAGGAAAAGAAAATTGCAGACAAATACCTCTTATGAATATAGATGTAAAAATCCTCAACAAAATACTAGCAAACAGAATCCAATGGCACATTTAAAGAATTATACATCATAATCAAGTTGGATTTATCCCAGCTATACAAGTATGGTTCACCATAAGAAATCAATTAATGTAATATACCACATTTACATAATGAAGGGAAAAAAAACACATCAAAGAACCCCACAATTGCATAAAAACATTTGACAAAATCCAGTACCCCTTCCTGACAGAAACACTTAAATATCTAGAAATAGAAGAAAGCTTCCTCAAAATGATAAAGGACATATATGAAAACCCTACATTGAGTAACATTATACTCAATGGCGAAAGACTGAAAGTTTTCCCTCTAAGAACAGAAACAAGACAAGGATGCCCATTGTCATCACTGTTATTCAAAATTGAACTAGAGGTTTCTAGCCAGAGAAATTGGGCAAGAAAAATAAATAAAATGCATCTATATTAGTCAGGATTCTATAGGCAAACAGAACGAAGAGATATCTGTAAATATGAGATATATTATCTGTGGAGATGCACGAGTCCAAAATCCATAGGGCAGGCCACTAGCTGGCAACAATGATCAAGATTTTCAATTAATTCCCCAGGAGAGGCTGGCTGGCTGAAGTAGAGATGGAAGTTCTCTCTGGCTGAAGGAGAGATGAAAATTCTCTCTTCTGATTGCTGAAATTGTCACCTCCCTCTTAAAGGCCTTCAACTGATTGGATTATGTCTGCCAGATTGGATGAGATCGACCTGATTGGATTCTCATTGTGGAAAGCACTCCCCTCAGTTGGTTGTAGATGTAGTCAGCCATAGATGCAATCAGCTGATGATTATTTAAGTCCACAAAAGGTCCTTACAGTTACAGTTAGGACAGTGCTTGCCTGACCAGACAACTGGACACCATCACCAGACCAAGTTGACAAATAAGCCTAACCACACATCCCACCCCTTGTCAATTTAGCAGCTATACACATCACCTTAAACCATACTTACTCTCTAAATAGAACACAATAACAGACATATTTTTCACCCAATAATACTCTGTTGTCCAGTGTACAACTGGAAATGCACACAGTCTCTCCAGAATAGGGTGCAAGTCCTTGGGTAACATTCACTCTTTTTTTTTTTATTTATTTTTTATTTTTTAACATGGGCAGGCACTGGGAATCGAACCCGGGTCCTCGGGCATGGCAGGCAAGCATTCTTACCTGCTGAGCCACCTTGGCCCAACATTCACTCTTAAACTTGATGTCTTATAACTTAAATGCTATAACATGAACAATACAATTTATGTCATATGACAAAGGGATAAGATGAAGAAGAAAAGAAGATATTTGCTTTATGAACAAATACAAACATACTCATAACAAAACAAGGAAGAAATATTTACATACCATTACAGTCCTCATTTCTGTAACTGGTCATGTGATCATAGCTCACATTTATCACTATCTTCTTCCACTACCCATTCCATGTTCCTTTTCCCTCAGCAGGCACTTCAGCTGGCTATGGTTCTTTGCCTGATGGGGTGATCCAAACAGTCATTCCTGAAGTTTCTAAGCCATTGGTAGTCCTGCCTTGTATTGGGTTGTTGCAGTTTTCCATTGACTTTAATCACAGGTCATGATAGCACTAAGGGACACCCTAGGGGATCACCTGTATTCCAGGAGAACTCTTCTTTACTCCACTGCGTAGCTGCAGTTCTAATTCCCCATGATAGTCAGGATTAATCACCCCAGTCAGTACAGTGATCCCTTTCCTTGTCTGTTGATTCAGAGGCATAAGACCAAAGAGGCCAGGTGCAGCCTTAACTTCCAGCTCAATGAAAACACTGTTGTATCCCCAGGTGGGGGCACTCATCCTTTCGGAATGAAGACCTGTAGATCAGCAGAGCTTAAGGTTACAGGGACAGGAAGCAAAAAATTTTCCTAGTGGATCACTAGGGGTGATAGTGAGTAGTGCCACTCCCATTTCCATCTCTTGATTCCTGGGCCATTAATCCAGGTTTTGGGAGACACAGCGCCACAGTGGATGATGATTCAGAGCATACACAGCCTCCTAGAGAACTTTGCCCCAGTGCTGCAAGGTATTGCCACCTAGTTGGCACTGTAATTGGATCTTCAAAAGGCTATTCCACTGTTCTATCAACACAAATGCATCTGGATGATGGGGAGCATGATAAGACCAGAGAATTCCAAGAATTCCCATACTTCATTACTGTGAAGTGCTTTCCTTGATAAGAAGCAATGCTGTGTGGAATACCATGACAGTGGATCAGACGTTCTATAAGTCCACAAGTGGTAGTTTTGGCAGAAGCATTGCATACAGGGAAGGCAAACCCATATCTGGAGTATGTGTCTATTCTAGTTAGAATAAATCACAGTCCCTTCCATGATGGAAATGGTCTAATATAATCAATCCGCCACCAGGTAACAGGTGATCACCACAGGGAATGGTGCTGTTCTAGTTTGCTGGCTGCCAGAATGCAACACACCAGAGATAGACTGGCTTTTAATAAAAGGGGATTTATTTCATTAGTTCTTCAGAGGAAAGGCATCTTTCTTATGTGGGAAGGCTCAGGGTGATCTCTGCTGGCCTTCTCTCCAGGCCTCTGGGTTCCAACCACTTTCCCTGGGGTGTTTTCTTCCTGCATCTCCAAAGGCATGGGCTGAGCTGTGAGCATTGAGATGAAGTAAGCTGAGCTGCTTAGGCTGTGCTACATTGAGCTCTCTCATTTAAGCACCAGCCAATTAAATCAAACATCATTCGTTACAGCAGGCACACCTCTAAGCCGAATGCAGATGTAATGAGCAACAGATGAGGTTCACCTACCATTTGCTCATGTCCACAGCAACAGAACTAGGTACCTTCACCTGGCCAAGTTGACAACTGAATCTAACTACCACGGGTGCCATATTGGGGACTGAGTGTGGGCCTTTACTGCCGGCAGATTGGGCACTCAGCAGTGGCTGTAGCCAGTGGCCTTTGTGAATGGAAGTCTATATTAGTGAACCCATGCATGACCTCCATCCCTACTACCATGACCACTTTGTTCATGAACCCATTGTGCAATGCAGGAGTGGCTAGGGGAAGAAGATGACTGGTATCCACAGAATGAGTTATCTTATCCACGTGATTATTAAAACCTTCCTCTGCTAAAGTCACCCTCTGCATTCACATGAAACACAAATATCTTCATGATTTTTGCTGATTCAGAAGGTCTATCCACATACCACTTCCCCAGACCCCTTTGTCACCGATTTTCCAATCATGCTCCCTCAAAGTCCCTGACCACGCAGCCAAACCATTAGCAACAGCCTATGAATCAGTATACAAACACACCTCTAGCCATTTCTCCTTCCAAGAAAAATGAACAACCTGGTTCACTATTTGAAGTTCTGCCCATTGGGAGGTTTTCCTCTCTCCACTGTCCTTCAGGAGCATACCAGAAAGGGGCTGTAGTACTGCAGCTGTCCACTCTTGGGTGGAAACTGCATCTCATGTAGAACCATCTGTGAACCAGATCCTGACTTTTCTCTTCCCCAGACAATTGACTGTAAGGAATTCCCCAAGAGGCCATAGCTCTGGTCTGGGAAAAAGAAGGTAATGAGGCAAGAATGTGGGCCATGGACAATTGGGCCACTTCTTCATGTAACTTACTTGTGCCTTCAGGATCCACTTGAGCCCTATCTTGTATATACCATTTTCATTTTATGATGGAGTGCTACTGTGCATACCCAACTTTATGGCTTCGTAGGTCAGACAACACCCAGCTCATGATAGCCAACTCTGTTAATTTGCTATTCTACTGGAAAGCAATATACTAGAAATGGAACAGCTTTTATAAAGATAATTAATTATGTTACAAGTTTACAGTTATAAGTCTGTGAAAATGTCCAAATTAAGGCACCAACAAGAAGTTACCGTCACTCAAGAAAGGCTCATGCCATCCAGAATACCTCTGTCAGGTGGGAAGGCATGTGGCTGGCATCTGCTGGTGCCTTACTCCTGGGGTCTGTTGCTTTCAGCCTCTATTTCCTGTGGGGTTCTTTACTTGGCTTCTGTGGGTCTTCATTTAGCTCCTCTGGGATACAACTCTATGTTTTGGCTTGTTTAGTGTGCTGGTTTGAAATGATGTATGTACCCTAGAAAAGCCATCTTTTAATCCTATTCCCAATTTGTAAAGGCAGCCATTTCTTCTAATCCCTATTCAGTACTGGATGTTTGAAACTGTAATTAAATCATCTCCCTGGGGATGTGATTTAATCAAGAGTGGTTGTTAAGCTGGATTAGGTAGAGGCATGTCCCCACCCATTTGGGTGGGTCTTGATTAGTTTCTGAAGTCCTATAAAAGAGGAAACGTTTTGGAGAATGAGGGAGATTCAGAGAGAGCAGAGCAGAACAACACAGCCATGAGAAGCAGAGTCCACCAGCTAGCGACCTTTGAAGATGAAGAAGGAAAATGCCTCCCAGGGAGCTTCATGAAACAGGAAGCCAGGAGAAGAAGCTAGCAGATGAAGCTGTGTCTGCTATGTGCCCTTCCAGATGAGAAGGGAACCCTGACTGTGTTCACCATGTGCCCTTCCACTTGAGAAAGAAACCCAGAACTTCATGAGCCTTCTTGAACCAAGGTATCTCTCCCTGAATGCCTTAGATTGGACATTTCTATAGACTTGTTTTAATTGGAACATTTTCTCAGCCTTAGAACTGTAAACTAGCAACTTATTAAATTCCCCCCTTTTAAAAGCCATTCCATTTCTGGTATATTGCATTCCAGCAGCTAGCAAACTAGAACACTTAACATCTCACGGAAAGGCAAATGGGGACATCTGCTGGGCTCCGCCTGTGTCTAGGCATCTGCTCTCTCTGTTGGCACTCCAAGCATCTCCAAACATCTGTGTCTCTGTCAGCTCTGAAGCAACTGTTCTCTAAGCATCTACATCTGCTCTGAGCTTTCTCCAGTAAACTAATTAAGACCCACCTTAAATAGGCAGAGTCACATCTCCATGTAACCAAAAGGCCAGACCCACAGTTGGGCATGCCACATCTTCATGAAGATAATCTCATCAAAAGGTCACACCCAAAACTGGGGGCATCACATCTTCATGGAGATAATCTATTCAAAGGTTTCCACCCTTTGCATCGGGATTAAAGAACATGGTTTTTCTGGGGTACACAACACTTTCAAACCAGCTCAGCAACTCAGGTCTCATGGTAACTTGGTGGCCCATGGTTAAGCGTTCAGTCTCTTCTAAGGCCTAGTAGCAGGGTAAAAGCTGGTTCTGAAAAATAAAGTAGTTATCTGCAGAGTTTGGGGAGGCTTTACTCAAAAATCCTAAGAGCCTACATTGTGATTATCCTAGGGGCTTCTCAAAAGGTCCAGACAGCATTCCTATTTGCCACTGATTCCAGCAGCATTGGATTTTCTGGATCCTACGACCCAAGTGGCAGTGCAGCTTGCACAGCAGCCTAGACCTGTCAAAGAACTTCTTGTTCTTGTCCCCACTCAAAACTGGCAGCTTTTCTGGTCACTCAGGAAATGGGACAGAGTAGCCCACCCATATGAGGAATATGTTGTCTCCAAAACCCAAAGAGGCCATGTAGGCATTGTGCCTCTTTTTTGGTCATAGGAGGGGCCATTTGCAACAGCTTATCTTTCATCTTAGAAGGGATATATCAACATACCCTACACCACTGGACCAAGTTATATTAGTCAAGGTTCTCTAGGGAAACAGAACCAACAAGATATCTGCAAATAATGAGATTTTATAAAAGTGTCTTACACAACTGTAAGGGGGTGCATAAGTCAAATTTCTGCAAGACAGGCCATGATATGGCAACAGAGATCAAGGTTTATGATGAATTCCCCAGGAGAGGCTGGCTGGCTGAAGTAGAGATGAAAGTTCTCTCTTCTGACTGCTGAAATTGTCACCTCTCCCTTAAAAGCCTTCAACTAATTGAATTACATTATCTGATTGAATCAAATCAAGTTGATTGGATTCTCTCATTGCAGAAGACACAGTTGATCATAGATGTAATCAGTCATAGATGCAATCAACTGACTGATAATTTAAGTCCACAAAATGTCCTCGAAGTAATGGTTAGGCCAGTGCTCACTTGACCAGACAACTGGGTACCATCACCTGGCCGAGTTGCCACATGAAGCTAACCATCACACATCCAAATTGGAAAATAAGAAGTAAAATTTTGCAGATGACATGATCCTATATGCAGAAAATCCTGAAAACCCCACAACAAACTCCTAGAGCTAATAAATGAATTTAGCAAAGTGGAGGGGAACAATTAATGCCCAAAAATCAGTAATGTTTCAATACACTAGTAATGGATAATCAGAAGAAAAAATCAAGAAAAAAATTCCATTTACAACAGCAACTAAAATTATCAAATATGTAAAAATAAGTACAACCAAGGATGTAAAAGATCTATACACAGAAAACTACCCAATACTGGTTTAAAAAAAAATGAAAGAAGATCATTCCATGTTCATGGATTGGAAGACTAAATATCGTTAAGATGTCAGTTCTGACCAAAATGACTAACAGGTCCAACTCAATTCCAATTGAAATTCTAACAATATTCTTTTCAGTTACAGAAAAGCCAATCACCAAATTCAAATGGATGGGTAAGGAGCTCCAAATACCCCAGCCATCTTGAAAAATGAAGGATGAAGTTAGAGGGCTCACACTTCTTGATCTTAAAAGTTATTACAGAGCCACAGTAATCAAAGCTACCTTATGGTACTGGCATAAGGACAGACATGCAGACAAATGGAATGGAAATGAGAGCTCAGAATCAACCTCACATTTATGGTCAACTGATTTTTTTATAAGAAGACAAAGACTACTCAACTGGGAAAGAATAATCTCTACAACAAATGGTGCTAATAAACTAGATCTCCATTTGCAAAAAAAAATGAAGGTGAATCCCTCCCTCACACCAAACACAAAATCAACTCAAAATGGATCAAAGACCTAAATACAAGAGCCAGAAGTATCAAACTCCCAAAGGAAAATGTAGGGTAGTATCTTCAGGACTCTGTCTTAGGAAATGATTTCTTAGAATTTACACCCAAAGCACAAGAAACAAAGGGGAAAAAATAGATAAATAAGACCTTGACAAAATTAAAAACTTTTATGCATGAAAGGACTTTATCGTGAAAGTAAAATAACAACCTACATGATGGGAGAAAATATTTGGTAACCACATATCTGAAAGGGGTTTAATATCCAGAAATCCTTCAATTCAGCAACAAAAAAGACAGCCCAATTTTGTGCCAAAAAGCACATGAAAAGATGCTCAACATCATTAGCCATCAGGGAAATGCAAATAGAAACCACAATGAGATAATCATTTCACATCCATTAGAATGGCTTCTATTAAAAAAAAAAAAGCAAAAAATAACAGTTGTTGGGGGCGGATGCAGAGAATAGGCACACCCATTCATTGCTGGTGAAAATGTAAAATGGTGCAGCCACTGTGGAAGACAGTTTGGTAGCTCCTCAGAAAGTTACGAATAGAATTTCCATAAGACCCAGGAATCTTACCTCTCATTATATACCCAAAAGGGTTGGAAGCAGGGACTCAAACATTGCCTAAAGATGGAAGTAATCCAAGTATTCATCAACTGATGAATGGATAAGCAAAATGAAGTATATACATACAATGAAATATTATTCAGCCATAAAAAGGAATGACACATTCAACAACATGGGTGAACCTTGAGATGTTATGTTGAATGAATAAGACACAAAAAAGGACAAATATTTTATGATCTCACTGATATGAAATAATTATAAAAAAGCAGACTTACAGAGTCAGAATCTAGAATATAGGTCACCAGGGGGTGGGATAAGTGTAAAGAAACAGGAGTTAAGGGTTAAAATGTACAGTTTCTATTTCGGATGATGGGAAAGTGGATGGGGGCAATGGCAGCCAGGTTCTCCACAGCTACTCTCTGTTGTTGGGACATGGTGAGGGGCTAGTCAGGGGAGAGACAGGAAGGGGCATCAGAATTGAGGTCCACTTATTAATAACACTTAAATTAGTGAAGACTCACTGTATGCCTTATTATGTGTGTATCCAGGACTTTGTGTTCATCATCTTATTTAATTCTCATAGCAGCCTTTTAAGTTAGGTATTATTACTATTCTTATTTGACGATGAAAAATCCAAAGCTCAGTGAGGAGTAATTTGCCAAAATCACAAAGCTAATAAGCGGTGGATTATGATTTGAATTCCAGGCATATTTGACTCCAGGACTCAGCTTCTTAAATAACACTGCCATAATGTGTGTTTCTTAGAAAGCTGAAGTAAAATGTCCACACATTTTAAGATGACATCAAAAACAATCACTATGTTAAGAGTGTGCCGGATCATCACTTTTTGATATTTGTTAATTAACATGACTGTGTCCTTATGCCCAAAGAGATAAAACTTGCAGAGGCCTGCCCTCTGAGACTTAAACCTGCATAACAAATATTTAATTGATGAGAAAAGCTATCTAAAGAAGTCACCTTGGGAACAGATCAAACTAAGAAGACACAAATCGATGTCAATCTTCAATGAAGATGTCTAGAGTGAAGTCACAAGAAATGTTTTAATTAATGAGTGATTTAGATTTTTAAATGTTTAACTTCTTTGATTGAGTGATTCTACGTTTTGGGATCTATACTAGAGCCATAATCCTAAACACTTAAAAATCTTCATTCATAAATATATTTATCATAAAATTATTTATAATAATAAAGATGAAAATCAATCTAAATATCCAATACTAGTTAAATGATCATGAAAATGGAACCTCCATATGATGGAAATCATGAGTCACACACACAAAGAGTTTGTCATTGTCTGTGAAACTATGCTATGTTTAAAAGGGTAGCCTGCAAATTGCATGAGGAATTCCCATCAATGTAAACAGAGGCAGGCGACCTTCCTGCTACCAATACACAGAGATCCTGAGTAATGTATAATAATTTTTTAATATATATAGTTGAATTCAAAATAAAAAATTCTCAGGTCCCAGAAGGAAATAGGGAACTCACAGCCAGCATAGTAAAAGTGAGCTGAAATGAAGGCCTTCAGTGGAGCATTGGCCCTTAGGTCTAGGGAGTTTTAATATTCACATGAGGATGGAGATGTGCCCCCCTCATTCCACAAAAGGCAAGGACCTTGTCTTGGCCCAAATTCCCTCCAAAACAGAGACTAAGATAAGGATGAAGCACTGAAGCCATCTTCGGGAAGTGCAAATATAGGGCAGCAAGGAAGAGTAAAGGGCAAGCAAAGCAAAGGAAGAAAGGAGAAAATGGGAAATGGTATGTTGCCATTTTGGCAGCCACTTCATGACAAATCTTCGCAAGCATGTCTGTTTGGCACACTCCAAACAAACTGCAAAAGAAATGATATTTTGAGGCGGTCTTGAAGGGGAAAAAGAGGAATTTGCCTGCCTGGCTCCTCCTTCCTCCTCTTGTTCTACAGTGAGCATCAGTGTGATATTTCATCAAAGTCTGAAAGTGAAGGGAGGCACCAGAAACTTGAGATTCGTGGATGTTCAACCTGGCTGCATAGTGATGGCCAAGACGAAGGGTCCGCTGTTCCTGAGAAGTGATGGTCAGCCCCTGGTATGGTCAGCAGGGAACAGGCAGCTGCTAGCACTGAGGAAATCCAAGGAAGTACACAAGATTTAAGTCAAATATAACCCACCCCTCATGCTTCTTAGAGTCACTCATTTCTACCATTATGTCAACTCCAATATTACACTGGGGGGATTCCATTTTGTGGGGGACTGCACAACACAGTAAACTCAGGTAAGCCATAGAATACAGTTAATAGTACAATTTTAAAAATGTGTTTTCATCAATTGTAACACATGTACTACACTAATGAAGGTCATAATAATAGGGTGATATATGGGAATACTGTATTTCAGGCATAATTTTTCTGTACATCCACAACTTCTCTAACGAAAAGAAAGAAAGAAAGAAAAGAAATCTACCAAGACAGTGAAGAGTTACTGGACTCAAATCCCAAAGGTCAACAGAAGGATCAATAAATAAAGTGATGGTCCAAACAATCAGAGTCCTTTTATTTATTTATTTATTTGTTTTTTAATTTTTTAAATACAAAAAAACACCAAACAAATGCAAACATTCTTAACTTTTGATCATTCCGTTCTACATATATAATCAGTAATTCACAATATCATCACATAGTTGCATATACATCATCATGATCATTTCCTGGAACATTTGCATCAGTTGAGAAAAAGAAATAAAAAGAAAACAGAAAAAAATTCATACATACCATACCCCTTACTGCTTCCTTTCATTGATCACTAGCATTTCAATCTAAATTTGTTTTAACATTTGTTCCCCCTATTATTCATTTTTATTCCATATGTTCTACTCATCTGTTGACAGGGTAGATAAAAGGAGCATCAGGCACAAGGTTTTCACAATCACACAGTCACATTGTGAAAGCTATATCATTATACAATCATCATCAAGAAACATGGCTACTGGAACACAGCTCCACATTTTCAGGCAGTTCCCTCCAGCCTCTCCATTACACCTTAATTAAAAAGGTGATATCTATATAATGCATAAGAATAACCTCCAGGATAACCTTTCGAGTCTGTTTGGAATCTCTCAGCCATTGACACTTTTTTTTGTCTCATTTCACTCTTCCCTGTTTTGGTGGAGAAGGTTTTCTCAATCCCTTGATGCTGAGTCTCACCTCATTCTAGAGTTTTTCTCAATCCCTTGATGCTAAGTCTCAGCTCATTCTAGGATTTCTGTCCCACGTTGCCAGGAAGGTCCACACCCCTGGGAGTCATGTCCCACGTAGACAGGGGGATTGTGGTGAGTTTGCTTGTTGTGTTGGCTGGAGAGAGAGGCCACATCTGAGCAACAAAAGAGGTTCTCTTGGGGGTGAGAGTCCTTTTTAACATTGTGGCCAGTTACAGTCCCCTGGAAGAACTTAAGCCAGGGAGTCAGTGCAATAAGGACACTTGCTGTTGTGACTGGTCCCAAGGACCAGTTGCTAGGCATTGTCTCCTTTCTCCAGCACCCATTCTGAATTTCCTTTATCCCTTGACAGCATTTAGTCTGCTCCAAGTTGGTTCCTGGTAGGGTGACCCAGACCTTCAGGACCCTTATTTTGTCTGCCCTTGGCAGGTCATGGTTTCTGTAATTTCAACTGGTGGTTATTACAGGACATGTAAATTGTGATAGGTTGAATTATGTATCCCAACAAATGTTCTTAACCTAAATCCACATGCCTGTGGATGTGAACCCGTTGTAAATAGGACCTCTTGAAGATGTTGTATTTAGTTAAGGTGTAGCCGATTGAAGCAGGGTAGGCCTTAATCCAGATTACAGGAGGCCTTATAAAGAGAACCTGGAACTCATAGAAGTGAGAAAAGAGGGGGCACCACCATGTTATGGGAGGCAGAGTTACAAGCCAAGGAACCCCAAGGATTGCCAGCAGCCAGCACCAGCACATAAAAGTCTTGTAAATATCTTGACTTTAGACTCCTTATTTCTTTTGTTGTTGTTGTTGTTGATTCTCTCTATTGTTTTTTAACTCTGCCATCTTCAACAGGAGGCTTTCAAGATTGACAAGGTATTCTCCATCCCAGTCAGCCAGGAAGGGAAAAAAAAGTGCATGAAGGAGCACCTGTGGGAGTTTTTTACGGGCCGGGATTGGAAGTTGTATACATCACTTCTGCTTTCACTCTGTTGTCTAGAACTCAGACACATGACCACTTCTAACTGCAAGGAAGATAATATGGCTTGGATCCCCAGAAAAACTCCATTGATTTTGGTGAACAGCTTGGGTCTCTGCCACAAAAGCTCAGGTTGAATTCCTTCATCTCTCAACTCGAACTCCTATGAAAAGCCTAGGAAGCCTTATTCAGTTGACTCTACTTCTCTCTCTGATCTCATCTCCTGCCACACTCCATCTCACTCACCGGGCCCCCATGTCAAGAACCTTCCTTCAATTCTTCAATCCTGCCCAGCCCTTGCATTCCTTCTTCTTTCCACCTAGAACACTATTCCCCAGGACTGGTTTCATTTATGTCTCAACTCTCATGCCACCTCTTCAGAGACCTTTCCTTGATCAACCTATGGCACATTGCCCCCAGCTCCCAGACTCTTCTATGGCGCTGCTCTGTTGAGAAATAATGGCCAGTAGTTTCCACATTGAAGAAAGGCAGAAGTCCTCAGGTTGAACAAACACCAAAACTGAAGCAACATTATTAAAAAGAAATCCTTGCCTCATCTGGAGACATCATAGTGCAATTACAGAATATCAAAGACAAAGAATGACTTGAAAGACTTCAAAAGTGTTACTTCAGAATAAAAACAAAATGAACTAGAAAGGAGGAATGGGATTTAAGAAGCAGTGGTGGGCTAAAAGAGCAATAAAGTATGTTGGCAAACCTAATAATCAATTGATGGTAAATCATTACTAATCAGAGTTTAAAAGCACAGTGAAACTAAAATACTAGACAACTATAATATGGAAATTTATAGGAAAGTTTTCAGAGGGAAACTCAGGTAGTCTATGTCTTTAATGAAGGAGAAGGGTAACCATTTTAATTAACTTTAGACTTCTATAGAAAAATATAGTTAGATATACATTTTTTAAATGTTTTTACTTAGCCACAAAAAAAGTAAAAGTACAGTTTATCACCTCTAAACAAATAGAAGAACCAAGAAACTTCATTAATACAACAGAAGGCAGGAGAAGAAAAAAAGGAAAAAAAAAGACACAGAAAAGAAAACCTTGGTGAAAGTAGAAATAAGTCCAAATACATTAGAAAATGCAAAAACTGGAAACAGACTAGACTCACCTGTTTGAAAACTGGGTGTCTCAAATCAGATTTTTAAAAATCCATCCATATACTGTTTAGAAGAGATACACTTAAAACAAAAATGAACCAGACAAGTTGAGAACCGAATATTCATTTATTCTTACAGCTTCAACTGTGACCTCCATGAGAATGACCCCCTGTGAAAAAACCACTGCCAATACCTGCAGATTAATGGTATAAGCCCACTGTTAGGTCAGGGCAGTCAAGTGAATGTCACACAAAGTGGGTGTGGGTCGGTTCCAATCTTTCCCTCTGATTTCTGATAGGACATACAAGATGACCTCAGATGTGGTGGCCAGCCTCCAAGACCATCCCAATGACCCCCACCTCTTGTATTCACACTCTTGCCCTTTCCCACGTGAAGCCATGGTTGCTCCAGGTGACCGATAGCATACAGTAGGAGTAATGACATGTCATTTCTGAAGCCAGGTCATAAAAGACATCATGGCTTCTCTTTTGCTCTCTCTTGGATCACTCACTCTACAAGAAGCCTGTTTCCAGGTCTTGAGCAACCAGGCAGAGAGGCTTACATGCCAAGGAACTGGGGCATCCTAATACAACCAGGGAGAAACTGAGCCTCATACATGTGAATGAGCCTTTTTGGAAGTGGATCCTCCAGTCCCAAGCAAGCCTGCAGATGGCTGCAGTCCTGGTCAACATTTTAACTGCAACCTCATGAGAGATCCTGAGCCAGAACCACACAGCAAGCCAGCCCCAGATCCCTGACCTCCAAAAAATATATGAGATAATAAATGTTTGCTGCTTTAAGACCCAGAGTTTTGGGGTAACTTTTTATGACCCAGGCCCAGATTCCTGACCTCCAAAAAAATATGAGATAATAAATGTTGTTGTTTTAAGCCCCAGAGTTTTGGGGTAACTTTTTATGCCCCAATATGAAACTAATAACATATCATTCTTTTAGGATAATCATAAACAAATGAAATTTAAACTAGTAAATAGTACTATACAAATATGAGTTAAACTCTACATGTAATGAAAAGTACATTTTAAATAGAGGAAGAAACTATATTATCCAAGAGAGATAGTGGGAGAATTTAAAGGGTATTTCTTTAGAATGTTACTAAATACTATATGTATTATATATACTAAGTAATATTATGTAAAATATAGTACTGGACTGTGAGTTCCCACACCCCACTTCCAGGAAGAGGGTAGGATTCTACTTTCCAACAAAAATCTAGTGAGTGGGAGCCTCCAGGGGACACCGGAGAGCTTGATGTGCGCTCTGCAATTGGGGCGGGGGG
>PVIY010010648.1:24446-52855 GCA_004026745.1 Myrmecophaga tridactyla | reverse complement strand
GAGTGAGGGGCCTGTGATAGACTGAGTTATACACCCCAGACAATAGCATGTTCTTAATCTTAATCCTATCCCTGTGTGTGTGAACCTTTTGAAGACGTTATATTTAGTTAAGATGTGGCTAACTGAATCCATATTACTGGCGGTCTTATATAGAGAACCGGGAACTCACAGAAGTGAGAAAGGAAAGGGCATTGCCCTGTGAAGAGAGGCCGAGGTACAAGCCAGGAAAATCCAAGGATTGCCAGCTATGACAGCACCAGAGCTCTACAGACTCCAGGAAAAAGTAAGCCTTGCCAATATATTGACTTGGGACTTTGGGCCTCAGACCTGTGAGTCAATAAATTCCTGTTATTTAAGCCAATCCTTTGTGTGGTATTTGTCATAGCGGCTTGGATGCTAAGACAGGATTCTAATGAGTGGTTTAGAACAGGGCTGAGGGGGAGCAGCGGCCCAAGGAAAAGAATCCATCGCCCACATCACTGATGGTATTGGGCTCTGTGAACCTAAGAAAGCATTACTAGAGAAAGAGCCTGTTTCAAACATCTGTCAGGCTAGGATAACATAAAACCATCCAGCCAAGTAAGAACGCTCTTATCCTCTTACCTCCTCTCCCTCTCCTTCTTTCTTCAACCCTGGTGGGGAACAAGGGAAATAGAGAAATAACAGAAACCAACTCCAATCTCCTTCCAAGATCACAAATGCTCTTACCACCAGCCCTGGCTGGGCAAGAGGAGGAGGAGGAGAGGTCCTTATCTATGAATGAAATTTGAAGCATTGATTATTATCTTGGTTGGACATGATATTTCTTATTACGAGGGCTTTTTGAGCATATAAGAAAGTGTGCATCACCTAAATTTCATGATTGTTGACATTTTGCCATGTTTACTTCATCTTTTTCTTGACAATGTGGCATTCACATTTCTGGATACTACAGACTGTGTCTTCTGAGTATAGGGATGTTTTCTCGCATGTCACAGCAACTCTGTCACACATGGTGGGGGGTGGGCATTAATGGCAATCCCTTGGGATCATTTGGAGCCTGATATATATATGGTTTTCCTGTCTCCATGTTTTATATGGTCTTTTGAAACTCTATTACCCCAGAAAAACATGTTCTTAAACTTAATCCCTTCCTGTGGGTGTAAACCCATTATAAGTAAGACCTTTTGATGAGGCTACTTCAGTTAAGCTGTGACCCACCTCATTGAGGATGGGACTTAAGTATCTTACTGGATTCCTTTATAAATGGAATGAATACAGGCAGAGAGAAAAGCCATGGAGCAAGAAGCTGAAATCAGTGAAACCCTGAAAAGAAGGAAGAGATTAGCAGCACACTGCCATGTGCCTTGCCATGTGCAGAAGAGCCAAGGATCGTCGGCAGCTGATTTTTGGAAGGAAAGCATTGTCTTAATGATGCCTTGATTTGGACATTTTCTCAGCTTCAAACTGTAAGGTAATAAATTTCCATTGTTTAAGGGCAACCTATTTCAAAATATCTGCTCTGAGCAGCCTAAGAAACCAAGATAGCGTCTTTTTTTTTTAGAATTGGTTTGTTCGTGCCAGAAAGAAAAACTCGAAGTTTTTAGCCTGTGAATTGAAGTTTTTCTATGACATAAAATGACCATCGCCTTCTTCCCAAAGGAGGAGCAGAAGGACTGTGATACCTGCCCATGTTTCCATTCAGGAGTGGATGAGTTTTACACTGCTGAATAAATCTGAAAGATATAACAGAAAACAAGGGGGAAATGTGCATTTTCATCATCTCATGAAACATCATCGTTTATGTTTTGTGAAGATGACAGACACTGCTGGAAAATGCTCCAATAAATTTCTTTAAGTCTTTGTAGCCCAGATGTTTAAAAATGGAGCAGGAATCTCAGCCACTGCTGATGTGCATGTAAATTGGCAACAACTCCACGCAGGGGGCTGTGGCAATATTTATCAAAAATTTTAAAGCATACACTTCCCTAGAAATTTATTCTATAAGTGTCCTCGCATGTGAAATGACTTAGTAAAAAGATAAGCCTTGCAGATTGGAAACAGTCTTAAAATTCTATCAGTGGGGGGACTCAAATATATTATGGTATATCCATACAACAGAGCACTGCAGAATACCCTAAAGCCAGCAGAGAGAATGAGACCATATGTTAAGTGAAAAAAACGAAGTACAGAAAGAGGTGCTGAGTGCGTATGCTGGGTGCCCATAGTCAGCCCCTTCTTGTCCACTCTCTACCCTTCTCCAGCCTGCTCCCTGTCCAGGAGGGAGGTCTATAAACCATATCCATAGGCCCTCTTATTCTCTGACTCAGGCTTAGCCATGGGGTGCTACTGCAAGAGATCAGAGGGATGCAGGAACATTAGTTCTGGATACTTGGGCCCCTGGCTTCCTCCCTGGTACCCCCTGCAGGCTGGCAGTGTCCCTCACACTAAGTCACCATGCCAACTCACTCAACTCTTGCCTGCACTGGTCACTGCACATCCCTGCCCACACCTTGTAAACAGTCCATTTATTAAGCTCTAACTCAGATGACTCACTTTATGTGTGCCATCTGTTTTCTGTCAGGACTCTTAACTGATACAGTGTGTTAGCATTTGTGTAAAAGAAAATTATGTTTGTGTGTGAGGCACATGCTCATATGCATGCTTAGAATGTTTCTGGAAAGCTGCACAAGAAACTGCCCACGGTGGGTGCCTCTAGGGAAAGGAGCTGGGCGGCTGGGAGTAGGGCATTGGGAAGAGATATTTCTCCTTACTGCATACCTTTTTGTGCCTTTTGAATTTTGTCCTATACGTGTGTATTGTGTGTCCAAAAATGAAGTTTAACTTAATTTTTAAAAAATAGAGACTGCAGAGGGACTTGGTGTCAGAAGGCTCCCATGCTCCTCACCCTGCAGCACCTAAGTCCCTCCTTCCCAGGAGCTGCCAGCTGAACAAACAAACAAACAAAAACAAGATTAACAGGCTGCTTTCACTATACACTATACAGACGGAAGGTTCAATATTTCGAAAGACTTTGGAGCATTTTCTGATACTCATTGATAGGCAAGAGGTTCATAGTAAAGATGACAGTTTCCCCATCACCACCAGCATGTGTTGAGCACACCTTTGTCCCTCCCTGGGGTAGGTCAGAGTTGCAGTGACCCACTCAGCATGTTCATTTAAGCCACTTTTTCATCTGTCTTGGACATCTTGCCACAGTAGGGAGCCAAAACTAGGCATGGCCAGGTGGAGTCACAGTGGCACGGCAGAGAGGCTGATTCAGAGAATGCACTGCAATGCCCAGTCCGCCTTCTCTGGGCTTGCCTCCCGCTCCTCCTGATCTACAGCCATGGTCGACCCATTCTTTTGCAATGTCTCTATTTTTATCATGCTCATTATGCTGCAGTGTTCTTCATTTTCATCTCATTTTGTTGGCGGGGTCACTGGGAGGCAGCGTCGCCCAGGAGACGGGGAGGGAAGCTGCACACTCAGCTCTCTCCCTCAGTCTTGGCTAATCCATCATCTGAAAACCCACCATCAAATCTCTCTCCACTGGGTGTGGGGTTGCCACCAGGGCCAATCAGTCCTTCCAGATCTTTCTTCTTCCAGAAGTGTCTGGTTCAATCAGCTTCCTGCATCAACACTTCCCTTCTTAAACAGAAAAAGAGAAACATATCTATATTTTATAGACAGGTATATAATTGATGGAGAAAACAGAACATCTATACAAATCCTCAGAGTGAATCTTTTCAGAGAGAAAAAGTCTAGAGGTAACTGACTGCAGAAATTAGAAACCTATAGACTAGACACACTCCCACTCTAGCAAACACATGCTGTTACTTCCCCAGCTAACATGATGTAAGGGTATGTATGGCTGGAAAAAAAGACCCAAAACATTCCTGTATAAAATCCCCCAGTACTTTTGCCCTAGACTTCACTGGAGCAACTTGAAGCAGGGCAGGGTCTCAAGGAAGTAACCACCGGAAAAAAAGAAGGGGCAAAGCTCTGGTGGCTGAGAGGCACTGGTGCCTTTCACCTTTGGCCTCAATACTGTTTCCAACCAGGGGACTGCCCTTCCCCTCTTCACACTCTGCTCTCTGGTCCCATGGTAGAGACAGAGGGCCCCAAACCTGTGCCTTTCCTGGTGTGATGTCTCTTCTCTAGTGGAACTGTTTCTTCTCACCCTGTAAAACCCAGATCTCAAATGTGGCCTCTTTGATGAACAATTCCTGGACCCTGCCCTGGACCCCTCTAGCAAAGCTGAATGTACTAAGACAAAGAAAAAAAATTTTGACTGGACAATGGAGTTGAATGGACATTTCTCCAAAGATACACAAATGGCCAAAAAAGCACATGAAAAGATGCTCGACATCATTAGCCATTAAGGAAATGAAAATGAAAATCACAATGGTGCATCACTTCATAACCATCAGAAAGGCTGTTATTTAAACACTGGAAGATAACAAGTGTTGGTGAGGTTGTGGAGAAATAGAAACACTCATTCATTGTCAGTGGGAATGCAAAATGGTGCAGCCACTGTGGTAAAGTTTGAAGTTCCTCAGAAAACGAAGTATAAACTACTATATGAGCTGGCAATTCCACTTATCAGTATGTAACAAAAAAAAGTTGAAAGCAGGAACTCAAACAGATATTTTCACAATGATGGTCATAGTAGCATTATTCACAATAGTGAAAAGGTGGAAGCAACCCCAGTGTACATCGACAGATGAATGGATAAATAGAATTTGGTATACATATGCACAATGGAATATTATTTGACCATAAAAAAGAATGAAGGTCTGATACATGCAGCATTGATGAATATTGAAGACATCATGTTGAATGAAATAAGCCAGTCACAAAAAAAAAGAAAGAAAACAGATATTGTATGATTTCACTTCTATGAATAAACTATAATATGCAAACTCATAGAAACCAAAAGTAGATTACAGGCATAAGGTGGGGGCAAGGAATGGGGAGTTACTGCTTGTTGTGATGAAAAAGTTTTGGAGATGACTAGTGCTGATGGCAGCACAATGTTGTGCGTACAATCACCACCACTGAGTTGTACACATGAAAGTGGTTAAAATGGGGCATTTTATGTTGTCTATGTTACTGCAATAACACTTTTTTAAAAGAAATATGCTTTCCTCTGTGGTCCTATAGCACTTTGTTCCAGGATTGCTGTGGTTGCCTGGCCACTGTCTGATCTGGGGTGGGACTGGCAACGTGGCACCTTCCCTCCCCAGACAGTCAGTGCACATGGTGGAAGAGGAGCTCAGCCCTGGAGCTCATTGAAACAAGCAACTCATTGGCTGGATGAGAGGATGAGTCTTCAGAGAGTGGCAGTAGGATATGTTCCCATGCTCTATAGGAGAACGTCATTACAATAGCTAATATGCACCATAAGCCAAGCCCAGAGGTTAATTCATTTAATTCTCACAACAGTTCTACAAGTTTATCCCTATTTAACACATGAGAATACAGAGTCACCAAAAAGTTGACCCTCCAGAATTGGAGTCATGTAACTTGCACCTGTTATCAAATTTTGATCATCAGTCCAGCCCCCCAGATTGTCAGCTATCCTCTAAGATATGGTTTCATAGGTTAACCCCAAACAAAGGGTCATCTTGTTTTAGGCCACGTCTGTACCTTTCCCAGGTCACTACCCTGCTCCAGGGACAGGCAGATCTCACTACTTCTCTGCTTCTTCCTGGCCTCCTGGGTGAGGGCTGCAGTGGGACCCAAGCTGCTCTGGATAACCCAATCACAGAGTAATTGGAGATAAAGCACTGCACTGGGAGTCAAGAAGTCCAAGGTTAGGGAACAGATGGAATGGAAAGGACCCAGGAGGAACAAAGAAGATGGATAAAACTCCTATCCCAGCTCTACAAAGTAACCAGCTGTGGGCTAATTGGAGCTCTTGTGTCAGGCAGACTCCAGCAGGAGTCAGGGACAGTCAGTGCCTCATAACAGAAACAATTCCCACCAATTGGATGAGCCAAGATGTCCCAACATGGAGACGAGGGCTTGCTTTTGCTTCAGCTTGTTCAGCAAGTTCTTCATCTCTCACATACTGGGAGGGGTGGGATGATTTCTGCAAAGGTCATCTGGCGGTGTGCTGCTTCCCTCTTCCCACACCTTGCAGTCCAATTCCCCACCCAGGGCTAGACAGAATTGCCGGGCTCTCACTTTGTCATGTGTCTAGGTACCTACAGTCTGGCCTGGCTAGGGAAAAACAAAACATGAGGTCAGAAAAAGAATTAAATTGACTACCTTCAGCAGCTCAGGATTTCAACCCCCAGCAGGCCCAGCCCCACCCTGCTGAACTAGGTGGGACTCACACCACCCCTATCTCGCTGCTCACAGAAGATGGAAGTGAAGAGTCAAGCAGCCTCCCTTTCAAGCAGCCCTGCTTTCATCAACCACCCTTGTGAGAATCACAATGTATTGGATCTCTGTCCTTGCTCTCATCTGTGGGATGCTTTGGAGCTGTCCTTCCAACCGCCACGGGTTGTCATGGCACCTACTGCTCAAACTCGATTGGACAGAGCAGCAGTTTGTCTCCATGGCAATAAAAAGAAATCTGGAGAAAGCACATTTAGCCTTGGAAATGAACTTACAAGAACACTCCTGGGAAATAAGCTTCTTCAGCAGTGGTCAGAAAAGACTCCCCCTGACTCAGTTCTTTAGCCATTCCACTGGCCTTGGAAACCCAGCTGTTTAACTGGTGACATTGTCCTCCCTGTCAACCCTCTGGCTATAATCAGAGGATGCCAACTCCAGATTCCTGGATGCACCAAATCCTTTTATTGCTTCCCAGGAGGCACTCCCAATCCACCCACACACCACCTGCCTCTCCTAGGATTCCTCCCTGTCCCTTCCCCCAGTCACCCTAGAACTTACGTTTGCTCCTACCCCCACAGAACTCCTGGCCCACTCTTCTATGATAAGGTACTAGCGGATAACAATCCTTACCACCACCACCACCAAATATTGGTGCTATTACAAGACATTTGATAGCACAATAAACATCTCTACTGGTCCCCAATAGTCTAGTAAACCTCTCTCTCCCCTTGCTTGTGTCTTTCTCTTTTGCCTTTCCTACCATGAAGCTTGACTTTTGCATAAACTCAGAGTGTAGCCAGGAGGTCACTCAGGTTCTTTGAAATTCCTTGTGCTTGGTACATGCAGGCTGGAATTGGGCCAGGTAGAATTTAGAAAGATCACCTGTTCTAATCTTGCCTCCTAGGCAGGAGCCATTTCCCCACTTCCCCCCAACATCCTGCAACCCCTTATCTCTTCCTATCAATACTTGCTTCCAAAGAAGAATCAGAAATCAATTCACACTTGAATGTGATTAATAACATTAAAGTCATTTCCCCCCAGGGACATCAGAAGTTAAACTGTGAGGAATTTTTGGCACTTGTTCAAGTACTAGTGCTACCAGAGTAGAGTCTGGACTTCACTTTTGGAGCAAAAAGATAGACAAAATGTGGGTCTTCTTTCCTCCAAAGCATTACTTTACACTTGCTGACAACCCTTGATGATAAAGGGAAATTGTTTTCTTTCAGCTCTTATTTATTTATTTATTTATTTTTACATGGGCAGGCACCAGGAATCGAACCCGGGTCCTCTGGCATGGCAGGCAAGCGTTCTTGCCTGCTGAGCCACCGTGGCCCGCCCTCAGCCCTTATTTTTAAAGCCTAGGAATGTAATTTCATAAAGCAATTCCTATTACACAGAAGCAAGATATGGAGTCACCATAACAGGACATTAGCTTCACTGTCCGGTGTGCATGCTTCTTCCTACACAGCAGCCCCAGGGCAAAAGTCTTAACATTCTACTTAACCACTCACATTCTACTAGAGTAGCCCACCATCCTGCTTCTCATTTTCACCTCCTCATTTCTCCTGGGACCTCTCACTTACTAAAAATAATCAAAAAGATCTTTATCAGATACCTCCGAGTTCAAGTACCAGCTCTGCCACTTATTTCTCTGTGCGACTGTCTTGGCTTGAGTTCCTCCAAAAATAGAGCCTAAGAATGGATTTATCTTTGTGATGTGATCTGGGGAGGACAGAATTGTAGATGTCACCACTGTGGGCAATTGGGGGCCAATTTCACAGGAGCCTATCTTAAAGGCATACGTAACATCTTCCAGATTCTTCCTCCCACAGGACAGGAGCTACATTTCCCGGCTCCTGCTTCTCACTGCATTAACCCTGCACTTCTAGGCTCTATTTGCCCAGGCATGCTTTCACTGAATCAAACAAGCCCAGGGTAGAAAGCGGAAGAATTTGTGGCTCGTGTATGAGGTGGGTTCGTGCTCCCAGTGATATGTCCACCTGGGCTTCAGTTGACTTCTGAGGTGGGCCAAGGGGATGTGACAGCCCTTGGGCAAGTTATTGAACCTCTCAGAATCTCAGTGTCTACACAGGTAAAATGGGAATGAGAACTACCTTGCCCCGCAGAGCTATTGTGATCTTTAAAAGAAATCATTCCTGAGACGAACTCAGCTCAGTGCCTGACCCAGAGTAAAGGCTCAGTAAATGACAGCTGTTATTCTCTTCTTGCCCTGTGACTGGAGACTGGGAAACTTCTCGATTGAGCTGTAAGACACCAACAGTTAATTTTGCCTCCCTTATTTCCCCCACCCTCCATTCCCAACTCTTTGGCAAGACCCAAATTGTGTGGCACTGAAAGTCACACAGCAAATGGCTCCCAAGGAAGGAGCCTGAGCTCCAGATCTAGAAAACTCTGCTGAGAGATTTTCTTTCATTTCCTAAAGGAAAGAGCCCTCAAAAGTGCATAAGGCAGATCTGGCTACAGCTCTGGGGCAGCCGTAGGGGCAGGGTCCTTTGCTTTTTAAGAAGGAACAATCTTCCTAAGTGGTTTGCCACTGTCCTTTCCAGGAACTTATTGTTTAAGGAGGGGTTCTCCAGACACATGAAGAGATAAAAATACCAGGCTGACACTTCCAAAGAGAAATTCATTGATCCAGAGTTCATTCATTCTTTCAACAAACCTTCCTGGAGGAACTTCTATGTGCCAAGATCCTGCCAGAGGCTGGGACTTCAGAAAGGAAAGACAATACATGATCTGAAGGTGTGCAGGCAAGGTGGAGAAACCTGAAGAGTACAGCAGTGCTGCCCAGGCTCCATAGTAAGTTCATGTTGGAGTCTTCCCTGGGGGGCGGAGAAAGAGACCACAGCACATGGCACATATGGGGAAACTATGAACCCTGATAGCCAGGAGCAATGCTCGTGAGGACGAGTTGCAGCAAAAATAAATAAATAAATAAAATAAGACTGGCAAGGAGTCAGAGACGAGGCTGTGAAAGCCTTGTAGACCACATAGAGAAGCTTGGGCCTCATCCTGAAGCTGCTGGAAAGGTATGCCGAAGGATTTACTCTACACCCTCCGTCCTCCTCCTCACTGGTGTAAAAGCTGCAGCTTTTACAGCAGCAGTGAATTTCTAATCTATAGTGTAAGTAAAGGGAGAATTAAAGGCAACCAATACTATTTTCTGTAAATAAAATTTGAAATCTCCACCAGCAACCAAGCACTTCACTCCCCCTGCCTTTGCATATTGAAAAATTGTCTACACATTATTCTGAGTCACCTGTATGATTTCACCGGCTAAGATGGTCATAGCATTGCTGGGGGAGTCACAGGTGTACAAAAAATACTGGATGGACAGATGAATGGAAGGAAAGACAAACAATGGTAATAGTGATGAATAAGTGCCTACATGGACAAATTCATTTATTCCACAAATGTTCGCTGGGCATATATTACTGTGTGCCAGGCATTGTTATAGAAAACATATAAATATAAAATTGTTTATATGTTATGTTGTTATGTTATGTTTGTTTGTTATGTTATGTCATATTGTTATACTATTCATTCATAAACTATCTTTGTAACATTGCTTGCTTCTGGAGAGGGAACTGGATTCTAAAGTTCAGTGGTTCAAAGGCAGAAGGGAGATTTACCTTTCATTTTTTGCCCTTTTGAAATATCTTTAAAATTTACCATGTTCATTTAAATTGCTCTTCAAAAATAAATGTGGGGCAGTGCGATGGTGCTTCAATGGCAGAATTCTCACCTTCCATGCCAGGGACCCAGGTTCGATTCCCCGTGCCTGCCCACACCAAAAAAAAAAAAAAAAAGAAAAGAAAAGTAAGTGTTATCCATATCCTCCAGCCAGCATCAGTGTCCTTTAATAGAATATATAGTAATGCTCCAGCTGGGACAGGGGCCCTGAAGGCGGGCCTGCTGGCATCTGGGATTCTAGTGGGGATTGGCCCAGCTCTCTGGCCACCAATTAACACCACTAGACTTGGGATCCAGGACTCGCCTTGCTCAACTCAAGAAGCTCCTACTCTGGAAAAGAGAATTTCTTAGGGCATTGTCAAAGTAAGAGGTAAGGGGCTGGTAAACCTAGCATGAGAACTTCTCATGGATAAGCCCAAACTGGGGATCAAGGAATTTCATTTCTGGGCCATTTTGCCACAAGCTCACCACATTTTCGAGTCCCTTCCCCTTCCTGAGTCTCAATTTTCTCATCTGTAAAGCGTCAGGGGAGAAGGCAGGTAGAAGTAATTTTGTATAATCTCTTCCAGTTTTCTTGGCTTTGCTTCTGGGTTGCAGCTGCTCCCAAGACTAGGCTGTATTGAGCAGGTTCCAACCTTGTGATGTGTTGAATTGTGCATGCCCATTTGGACATGTACTTGGTCTCAGTCCACATTCTGGTGGGTGTGAACCCATTGTAAATAAAATCTTTTCAAGGCATTATTTCAGATAAGGTGTGGCCCAACCAGCCACAAAGGGCTGGCTTTAATCCAAATTACTGGAGTCCTTTATAAACAGAGTGAAAGCCAAAGAGAGAAACCACGGGGACAGTCAGAAGCTGGAAGTCAAGGGAACTTGTAGGAGAAAGGAGAAGACATCATCATGTGAATTGCCTTGTGACAGAAAAGCCAACAAACCCCAAAGATTACTGGCCAGAGAGAAAATACCAACCCCTGAAGGAAACTCTGTTCTCTGAAACCATGAGCCAATAAATTCCCGTTGGAAAACCAATCCATTGTATGGCATTTGTTTTAGCAGCTAGGAAACCAAAACAAGCCTCTTCTGGAAAAGGCTAGAGACCAGGTGCACTGGAGAGAAACCAGAAAATTTGGCAGGAAAAACACAGCCCCCATGGCAAGCAAGTAGGCCTGGAACTTATGAATCTATATGTCTCCACACCTGCATCGACTTCAATACTCAACCAGTGGATCAAAGCAGGAAGGGAACTGAGCCTTGCCAGAAGTCTGGGCATGGTGTTAGCTAGTAAAGTTCAGGAGGATGGTGAGAAGGAAGAAGTTAGAGGAGGATTCTGGAAATGGCTGTATCTGATGTGGGCTGCTGGGATCTGTGTTAGGGGTAGCGGTAGGAGTGGGGTTCTTCTCTTGGCATCACATACTCCTTCTTCCTGACTTTTAAAAGGAGCTCTCCAGATGTGGACCAACTATGCTCTCAGGAAGCTGTTTAATTGGCTAAAGAGACCATTTGCTTTAGATGAAGGCCAGTGCAGTTTTTTGGTAAAATCTGATCCAGGATTTCAAGACCCAAACTACTAGGTGCCCTGGTCAAGATTACTGCTGAGGTATCCAAGCTCTGCATCTCAGTCCCACACCTAGTGTGCTTCAGAACGTCAAGGACCCAACATCATCCCCAGTGTTCTTTGTAAATTGTCTCCAGAAGCTGCGCAAAAAACCATAAATGGGGCAAAAGGAGGCCCTGCATTCCTTCCCTCCTGGTCTTCATATTCTAAAGCTATCATGATTTCTACTCAGGGAAAATTAAAATTAAAAGGAGTTTTTAAATTAAATATGCAAATTTTATGGTATTAGAAGTGTTGCAAATAAATAATCCTATTCTCTTTCTAAGTAGGATATTCAATGGAAAGCCAGCTCTTTTCTTGTGTTATTAGTTTATTAAGAGTTCCCTCCCTGGTCCTCCTTTCCTGCCTTCCCATCCTTTTAATCCTCTGGTTATCTTCTGGTAACCATTTGAGACAGACACATGGGCTGCTCAAACTGATAATCAGAGATTTGAGATCTGGCTTCTGCGAACCGCCCATGAAAAATTCTGAAAACTATCTTATCCCTTGGAGGAAGTGGACTGATTGTCATTTTGGAAGGGGAAGAGAGTTCGTTTCTCCCTGGAGCCTCATAGGAACAAGGGTTGAGTGTTTTATTCCTTAAACATATTTAAGATGATGGACTACTACTTCCTAGAGCCCTGTAGCAAAAACACTTTGGTGCCCTCATTCACAGGTCTTTCATCATCTTGATTACAGATGCCGCTGGGGTGGGCCGTTTCACTCAGTTCACTGCTGAAGGCATCTTCCTCTTTGATTGGCAGTATATGAGACTTGATAACCCCCAGGCCAATCCAGGATTGATGAGAGATGACCGCCCACAGTAAAAAGTTCCACCTGTCCCCCCTCGGGTTGGACACCAAACTTCTGGGTGGCATTCTGTACTTGTCTTAATTTGCCAGAGGTGCTATGACAAATACCACAAACATGTTGGCTAAAAAGCAGGAATTTATTGTCTCCCAGTTTTAGAGGCTAGAAATCCAACATCATTGGACTTCTACATTGACAGAGCTTGCTTTTTTCTGGAGTCTGCGTGGTCTGGAAATCCCCTATCTTTCCTTCTATCTGTTCCTCTAGTTTCCACTGTATTCTGGCTTCTACTTCTATGTTCAGTAAGGACTTCAGTCATACTGGATTAAGGCCCACTGTGATTCAATTTGGCCTCATCTAAAAAGGAGATCAAAGATCCTATCCAAAAAAGAGTTCACACTTTAAATAATATCATCTTCAAAGGTCCTCTTTACAAATGTGTTCACACCCACAGGACTGGGGGATAGGACTTGAACAGACTTTTGTGGAGGACATTTTCTTGGGAAGTCCTGAGAAATAAAGCTTGCCGCATACCCATGATGACCTCTGCACCACATGTTGGCTTTCCCAGTATCCCTGTTTCCCTTCCCTGGCTTGTTCCCTCATTCTGCCCCTTGACAGTTCTAGACCTTAAGTCCCTGTCCAAGGCTCTGCTGTCAAGAAAACCCAAACTAAAACAAACTAGCTGGAAACAGAACAACGAGAGATTTATAGTAAATATATTTAAGTAAACATATATAGTAAATATTATGAGGATTATTATAGGAATGTGACCATGGGGATTGGCAAGTCTGAGTTCCATAGGCAGGTTCAAGCTGGGAACTCTGATGAAGGTTACAATGAATTCCCCAAAAGAATTTGGCTGGCTAAAGTACAGATAGAAATTCTTTCTGATGCTAAAATCATCAGTTCTCTCTTTAAATCTTTCAATTGATTGGATAAAACTTTTCTCATTGCTGAATGCATTCTCCTTTGTTGATTGTAGTTGTAATCAGCCTTAGATGCAATCAAATGGCCAATGAGTTAAAGCTACCAAATGTCCTCACATTAACAATCAGGCCAGTGCTTGCTTGACCAAACAACGGACACCATAACCTGGCCAAGTTGACACATTTTACCCACTGCGACTCATAAAAACTCTTGCTTCCTAGGAACAACATATTATAGCCTTCACGGACAAAGAGATAGAAACTTTAAATTTGAATCCAGTCACCTTGGGCACTCAAAAGAGTCCAGCTCTGCACACCTGCCTCAATTGGTGTCCCAGCCCTATCGGAAGCTGGGTTACACTTGCAGTTTGTGGCCTTAGTTCTGAACCTCTCTCCATGATCATTCTTTCCCTCCATTTCCATCTTATTCTCCATCTTTCATTGATTCTGTCAATCAACAATTATTTATCTCGTGCCCACTGGCGAAGCCAGCAGCAGACAAACATAGGCCTCAGCATTCATCCATTTTTGTCCTCATGTTATCCCACAGAACCCAGCTCCGTGGAACCTCATGTCTGACTCTCCAGCCTAGCCATACTGTCTCAGGCGACGCTAGAACCTGCTCCTGCTCAGCTCAGCACCGGACACTCCATGCTGGCACTGACCCCCAAGCTGCCCCTCTGCCAAGTGAGCTCAGCCCCAGAGAGGAACATGGGCAGAAACAACACCGAGATACTCGGGGCAGAATGAGGGCTGCACCGTGGTGGGACAGGAGGCCTACCACCACAGTGGACTGGGAAAACAAGAAAAACTAAACTGGGTCAGGGGCTGCAGTTTGCACCAATTTTTAGTCCCAGGGGGCCACAACATCCAAAGAAATTTGGGTACCCTAGTGGATCACAATACAGAGAGCCCTCAGGCTGGAGTGCCATCATGCCAGTTTATCACAATCCTGACCTACAGCCATCCCCAGATAGCCTGAAATTCCCCATTACCCCCAGACTTTATTCAGATCTTACTGAAGACGTTAACTAGAAGTATATAAATATATGACAAAATGCTCCCCACGGAGAGTCAGATATTCTGACTCCCCCAAATCTGCCTGGCATGGCCCATCCTGGGAATGTCCCCTCCCACACCTGAGAGAGCTGTGAACTAACTAGCACCACTCTCTGCCTTCCATCACCAGTAGAGCTCCATTTCCTCATCCTGTCCCAGTCCTCACATGCTCATACCTCCAAGCCATCAGAAACTCTCTGATGTGCCAAACTTGGTCATCTTTTGTTTGTCACTTATCAGTCCAGGTGAAAAGAATCTCAGTTCTTTATCCCAAGGGAGTGCTCATGTCAGGTTACCCACAATCCATCACCTCTGAACTGGAAATTTGGCCTGAAAAACACCATGGGGAGAACCAAGCAGTCCTGGCCCTCTTCCTCATCCCAGCTCAGTCAGGCTGTGAGACCCAGTCTCCACTTGCGAGCATAAGTGACAGGGCCTGACAGGCGGAGGGTCCTGGTTCAGAGTCAGAACCCTTCTATCTGCCCTGTCAGTCCCCTCCAATCAGGGGCATGCTTTTACACACCATACCCGACCCAAGGCTCTCAGCAGGTTGTGCCTCGACGCTTTTCCAAACACTTCTCAACAGAAGAAAGGGGCAAGAACCATTAAACCAAGTGCAACCCTGGCCCCCACTGCCCTTCATGTCCCCCAGTCCCTGACCCCCACCCCCTACACCCTTTTCCCTCACTGAACTCAATTCCACCCAATCATCCACACACACATGCATACACACACAAACACGGGTGTGCACTCACAAATCCCATTCACAAATACACATGTGCACACATGCATATGCACACACCTGCATACCTAAAACACACACACATGTACTCACACATCACAGGGACACGAAATCTCCCTCTGAGCAAAGTCCACTTCTCCCTATGCATGGACTCCCGTCCTCCCTCATGGTACAAAGAATGAGGATTTCCCTCTTGGTGACATGGCCTCACACTCCTGCCCAGGAAGTCAAAGCCTTCTTTCACTGACATTCTAGGAAGGTCAGCAAGCCCCTTGGTCCTACTTTCCAAAGGCCGTTCTTCTGCAACTCCTCCCTGGGGGTCCATGCCACCACTCTGCACTGCTCTTAATGCCTGTCCCACAGGCCTGGAGGGCGCTGTCGCATCTTGCCTGGTGACTTCCCTCGCTGTTTTCTCTGCACTCAGCCCCTGCAGGGCACAGAATGTGACAGGGCTGGAAGTATGGTGACAAGGCTCTGCTCACTGCCTTGCTTCCCAGGTAGCTGGGGATCCTTTGAGCAATCACTTCCTCACTTGTAGAATCCGGTCCTGCTCTACCTGCCTGTCCTCCCACCTCACACCTCCCTGCTCCTCCTGCTCCACTTCCCGCCTCTTTCAGGCCCATGGACCCTACTCAACACTGGCTGAACCTTCAGGCCCGGGACTTTATGCCCTTGGTTCACTGTTGAATCCTGATTCCCCACCTGGGACCCCCCAGGTAAGCACCCTGGCCCTGAACCTTCGGCCTCAACAAGTAACTCAAGGGAGACCTCGCTGTCCATTTTTCTCCAGTCCCCAACTCCAGCATGCTGGGCTTGGCTATAAATGTCATGTAGCTGGGTTGCCCAGCTCCACTACAGATTCACCTACCAAAACCTGTTTGGGCTCCAGGTAACTCCCAGACACCCTTCTGTTTCAGCCCTGATTCTTTCTACGTTGCCTCAGCCCAGCAGTTGGTCAAAATCCCTCTTCGACCCTTGTATCCTATTTCTCAAATGTGGAAACTGAGTCTGCTAGATTCTGCTGCCTAGTCAGTGGCAGATTTGGGGCTGGAACTCTACCAGAAGAATTTGCTCAGCCCCTTGATGCTTTTTCACAGACCCTTCCTCAGCAGTGTGCTCCCTGAGGGCCTGGAGATGGAGGCACATTGGAACTCTGGCTCTTTCTGCCTCCTCCAGAAACCACATGAAGCCTTTGCCTCTGGCTCTGCTTTCAGGGAGACCCAGACAACAGCAGGACACATGTGCTTCTCTACAAATGCATTCCTTGGGTAGCCCAGGGAGAACTGGGCCATCTCTACTTCATGAGACAAGCTGGAGTGCAGCCTGTGTGTAAAAGAGATGTCCAAAAGGAGGGAGGAACTGGCTTTAGCGTGGTGCAACACACGAGCTATGGGTGGCCCAATAGCATGAGGGATGGGGGAGGAAAACACCTAGACAGTGGAAAGGGAAGGAGAAGCAGTGGAGCTAGTCCCTGTGCAGTTGGGAAAACCCTCTCCCTTTCCCACCAGAGACAGGTTCGGACAGAGACACAAGGGGGCTATAAAAAGTTGTCTCTGGTTGGAAATTTATTGCTTTTTTTGTATATATGTTATTTTTTCACACAAAAAGAAAAGAAAGAAAAACAGTCAATTATGATGACAAAAAAAAATATTTATTCCTTCTAGCCTCCTATATTCTGGAGTAACTAGAAGGAAGAATCTGAGAGGATCATATGGTAGCCCAGGACAAACTCTGGGATCTGTCCTGTAAGAACTTGTTGAAGAGTGCTTTGAAACTATTGCTTTTTCCTTCCTTTGCTTTGTATATATGTTATATTATTCAATTAAAAAAAAGTTAAAAAAAAAAAAAAGCTGTCTCTGCTCTTGAATGAGGAGAAATCACCTCTGACCTCTATGTGACCTTGTTCCTCCTAATTTCCATGGGGTTCCTGGAAAGGAGCTGGAGCCTGGCTGCCAGAAGGCCAGGAGGAGAGAGATGCTTCCAGGAAGCCTCTCTACGGCAGGTCACAGTCACCTGCAAGGCTCTCCTTGCGGTCACCTCCTCTCTAAGGGTAAGACATCAGGCTGAGCAGGTGACAGGTTCTGGAGGCCCCTGCTATGCCAGCCATGAACCTTTTGGCTGCTGAATTGTGGGGAGGCCTAGGGGGTCTCAAGGGAGAGGCCAGGGCAGCCAGGCTTGGAGTGGTTGGGGGTGGGGGTAGAGGCAAAGGCTGGTTTCCACCCAGTATGGAAATACAGCAACAGTTCAACCTATCAGTCGTGTCTCAATCTGACCTGGGTCTTGCTCCTCATTAGACTCACTTTTGAAGGGGTCATTGAGAGAGAGTTTAAAGAAGGAATAAAAATGTGGGCAAGATTGCAGGAACCAAAAAAGGGCAGTGAAGCAACCAGGAACTGGCCACAGTGGTTCCTAACCTGAAGAGGCCAGGGAAGGGAGCTGGCACCAGAACCAGGTAGGAGCCATCATTTGGGAGGGTGGGGGTGGGGTGCTGCCTAACGGGCTGTGGCCTTAGGCAGAAGGACACAACCACTCCCCACTGCAGCCCTTCAGGGAAAAGACCAGGGAAACAAATGTCCCGCCTCAGATCTGCTCCAAGATGGAAACCAGAGGGAAAAGGAGCTTCCATCATGAAGTATAGAGATCAGCTTCCCCAGGCACAGCATGGAGTAGGGCTGAGAAGGTGGGGAGAATAGATCTGGGGGAGCAGAAAGCAAGAGAATATCCAGTGCTTCTGCTGGATATTTATTAGTGCTTCCACTTACATATCAGGGAGCCCAGATGTGTGCCTGTCCCGTCACCATTAACACCAATCGCACCTGTTAGACCCCTGCTTCCAGCTTTAGTTTCCCTGGCTGCTCAGGCAAATACCTGCATGGGTCAGCTTAAACAATGGGAATTGAGTAGCTCACAGCTATGAAGCTGAGACTATCTAAATCAACGCATCATCAAGGCAATGCTTTCTCCTCTAAGACTGGAATTCTGGGGCTGACTGCTGGCAATCCTTGGGCCTTAGCTTGTGACATGGCAATGCCCATGGCAGCCCCTCTTGGTCTCTCCCTTTTCTTCTAGGTTCTGCCCAGCATCTTGTTTCCTGTTATTTTCTCTCTCTGTGTCTGACTTTCATTTTACTTATGACAGGCTCCAGTAATAAGTTAAAGACCCATCCTGAATGAGGTGAGTCACACCTTAACTGAAGTAACCTCATCAAAGGTCCTACTTACAGTGGATTTACACCGATTTAAGAAAATGTTTTTCTGGGGTGCATACAGCTTCCATCCACCACACTTCCCCACTGAAAGGCAGCATTCAGCAGCCCAGATTTTATAATGTTTAATGTTTTGGGTCTGAGCTCAAATGACACCTCCACCAGCTTAACCAGGATTTGTGATCCTTTGCTCAACCCTGACACTTTGCTTATGCATCTGCTTACCCTGGCTTTATCACCCCCCCTTCTAAAGGAGACTTCCCAGCCCTGCCCATCCAAACCCCTCACCCTCCTCTTGGTCTGTTTTTCTTTGTACTTCTATACCTACTAACATACAAATAATTTCCTTCTTTAATATGTATGCTATTTAAGTCTCCTTCTCCTGGCATGTACACTCCATAGTGCAGAGATCTTTGTTCTGTTCACATCTGTGCCCTAAGTGCCCAGAACCATTGCTGGCATAGAGAGGTACCCAACAAATTAATTAAGTGAAAGAATGAATAAACACAAAAATTCTGCCTCACATATTGATGAGAATTTTACTTACTGTTTCCCCACCATGCCCAAGGCACCTGAAGGAAATTTGGTCTTATTTATATTTGCGTTCTCGTGGATACCAAGCACAATATATGGCTCATGTAGGGAGCAATGATGGTTTTTTTAATTGAGGTACAGAAAGGGGGCACTGGTGAGGGGCTCCAGTGAAATAAAGGCCAGTGGTCAGTTGGGAAGCCTTGGCTCTGTTCTACCTTTGAGCCTATATAGGAGAGGATGCCTAGATGAGATTTAGGGACGAAACAGAGATATGCTCAAGGTCAAAAGTAACTTGAAGGTCACAAGTAACTTGTAGGTCACAAGTAAGTTGAAGGCCACCATTTCTCCTCAACTTTACTGAGCCTTGGCCACATGCACACAGATGGATGGTGCCCTGAATATGACCTGGGTTAATAGAAAAGGTCTTTTCCAAAAAGAACCACCTCTCAGCCCAGCCCCTAGGAGGAACTTCAGCATTGACTGCTCTCTTCTAAATCAAGAATGAAGGCTTGCTGTGGCTATTTTCAGGTTTTGAAAGGCCTGTGTGATCCTGAAAAGGTCAGGAATTACTAGCCTGGAGAACCCAGAGAGAACCCCAGAAACCTTCCACCTCCTCCTGCCACTCCCTACAGCGTTATTTAGGCTCCACCAGACCCAACTCAGAGAATGAAGTGCAAACCTTGCTGTGAAACACCCCATTCCATCCCTACCACCACCGGTCTGTGCTGGGCTCAGGGCAGCAAAAGAAGGCAGGAGATGAGAGAGGCCCTATCCTCAGCCTTGTTGGCCTTGGTTCCACCTTTGAGACTTGAGAATAAATCTGAGTTTATTAGGAAAGAGATTTTTAAAGCACGAATTACAGAAATAAGGAAGGGGGATTCTTTAGGGAACTGAGCCTCTCTCCTTTTCCCATAAGGTTCCTCTAAAGGACCCAGCCCCTGCAATTCTTAAGCTCCACAGCCTCACACCACATACTCCCATGTGTTGCTTGAATCACAGAAGCTGGGTCTGTGGTAGTCATTCAGAGGGGACCTGAGGTTGAGAATACAAAAGGGCTTTTCTTCTTCTTCAAGACTGCCATGGGCAATTTTCCAAAGTGGCATTCTGTATCTAGACCCTAGTGATTCTCACCCCCCAGATGTGGGGCCAGGCCCTCAGCTCCACAGCTCTCCAGCATTCTCAGAGCTGAGGGGAGAAGCCTGGCCACCACAATGGACTCTCCGGTGATGGAGCTGGTGCCTGGAGAGCACAGGAAGGACGCGATCCTCATGCAGTCCTCAGGCTACCCAATCCTGGATGGAAAAGGAATAGAACAGCATCAGTGATCTTGGACTCTGGTTCTGCTGCTCTAGGAGAGCCAGCACATCCTCCACTCCCACCCCTGGATTTCTAGGGCTCAAAGGCCACAGGAAAGAGTGGGTTCCATAGAGGGACAGGGGGTGGGGGAGACTCAGAAGAGCCATTTGCATCCTCCAGGACTGTGTTTACCTAGATTTTAGTAAAAAGAATGGTCAGCAGACAAGGAAGGGGTCTACTCTTGGGATAAACTCAGTTCCTTTCCCAGCTATCCCCAGACCATCGAAGTTCCAAACCCCACTTGCCTCTGCAGCCTCAGGTTGCCCTTAAATTGGTTCCAGAAAGTCTCATTCTTATGCAACTGGGCAAAGGGAAGAGATGAAAGGCTCAGGTCTGCTGCAACAAAGAGATGAGCAGGGCTCCACAGTAGCCACCTATCGGAGCACCCATAGCAGGTTTGTCTTTCTCGGGAGAAGCAATATCTTCTCAGGGTCAGTGTACTGACATGTGGCTGAGTTCAGAGGTGAGTGAGGACCTCAGCTATAAGGACACTGATCTGAGGCTTCAGGACCCTTTATCCCTTAGCCATTTGGAAGGGTCTCCACTGAACCAAGCTGGGGGACAGGGGCTGCCCCCTGAGTCCTTACCACTTTGTGAAGTAAGTCTTGGTCATTCCTGGAACCAGGTGGTTCACCCGGATGTCCATGGGGGCCAGCTCCGATGCCAGCATCCTGGTGAGACCTAGGAGGCCATCTTACTGACATTGTAGGCCCAGCTCCTGAAAGGGAATCAAGAGAAGGTTTGGAATGGGGGCGCAGGGACAAAGTATCACTGTTTTGCACTCACCTAAGAAGCATCACAACTGTCCCAAGCCTGGAGCTCAGACACACTCGCCCCCAGCCTTGTCTGGAAGCAGAAGCTGGATCTGAGCCAAAGCCACATGGACACAGCTCATCCCAAGGCAGTAGGATAAAAGCAGGGATCTGTCCCCATACTGTCGCATGGGGCTCTAGAAAGAACAGTTGCCTCTCTCCTTAACCCAACAAGAAGTACAAGGACCAAGCACTTACTACTTATGGCAAGTAAGCCGAAACCGAAGAGACCAGGATGACAGCGCCCCTCCTGTGAGGAGACAAGCAGGCACAAGAAGAGACGTGATGCTGACAGCTCAGCATTTACTGAGGTCCTTAAATAACCCCACCCTCACAACAACAGTGCAGGTCCTATTACTAGCCCCACTTCACAGGTAGGGAAACTGAGGCTCAAAGAAGGTCAGTACCACAGCCACTGCATGGCCGAGTTGGGACTCCAGCTCTGTCTCACTGACCCTATATCCATGCTCACAACCGTTATCTTCTTCTGCTTCTCTCTGGGGCAGGTGCTTGGGGGAGAGGGCAAGTGGGCTTGGTGAGTGCTCGGGGCTGATGGGGAATGTCTAAAACTGGGCAGGGGAGACAAGAAATGACAGCTGGGAACTTCCCCCTTCTACCCAGGACAGCCCCCAGCCAGTTCCTAAAGGTTCCTAAAAGGTGTGTTCTGTAAGAAGGAGCCCCAGGAGAAGCTGTGTCCCGAGGCGGTACCCAAGCCACTGCCGTGAGTCCTGGGCAACACGGTAAGAGACATAGAATCTGGAGCAGAGGCAGGGTCCATGGAGACCAAGACCCAGGAATGAGGAGGGGTCACAGGAACCCTGGGGAGGGTGGGCAGCCAGTCTGGAATGGGCCTCTCCCTATAGAAGGAGATGGGGCGGACGCTGTCATGAGTTGTAAGCTGGGGTTGAGGGGACTGTCCAGCTGTCAGAGGAGCAGGGAGTGGGCGAGGGCAAGAACGAGCAGCCCACAAAGTCGAGGACCTAAAGCCTCCTCCCAAACCTGGTGACGTGGAGGACAAGGAGAGAGCACCTGGGGCCCTGAACAGCACCCTCGTCCTGCGGCTGCGGGAGTGAGAAGCTGTAGCCTCACAAAGGGTGAGGCAGGGCATAGTGAGAGGTGGGAATGTGGAGCCCCCAAAGGGACTTCTGTCTTTCCCCTCCTCCCACAGGGCCTGGGTGCTCTCCAGACAGAACTCCTGCACCTCAGTCTCCCCAACCCCAACCAGAGCCCACCCCCACCCTTCAGCCATGCCCCTCTTCTCCACGTGGGGCCACACCTGGCTCAGCAGCAGGGCTGGAGACTTCACAGACAACTGAAACCAGAGCAGGGGGAGGGGGGAGGGGACACACGGTCAGCTCGGGGCCTGTTCTCACAAGACACGTGGGTCCCATCCTTTTTCCAGCAAACCCAAAGGCACACAGATTTCAGAGACTTCTGACTGGGGCAAGAGGTCAGAAGTCTGACCTTCTGAGTTTCCAGTCAGGCAAAGTGGCAAGCCTGTGAGCATAGGCCCCCAAATGCAAATTGTACAGGACTGGGATGAAAGAAGGAAATGTTCAAACCTTTTGAAAATTAAATAATAGAATAAAATATTATTCTGTTATGTTCTGGTTGTGCAAATAGAGGTTGTAAGTAGAGGCCACCGGGAAAAGATTGGAGGCAGAGCAGGTGGAGGGGAAGCAAATGCTGGGAGCAAAGGAGACTTCTGGAAGAGTCATCTTTATCTTTCTGTGTTTTTATTAGATAAATGCTCTTGCCTCATCCCATTAGAATCTAAGGCATACTCACAATTGAAAAGGATAAAACAAATCAAATAGGTATTATGTACCTAAAGAAAAGGAGATTAAGAAAAATATGGGTAGAAAAATAAGAAAAAATGAGTGAGGTTGACGCCTGCAGTTCACAGCACGTGATTTGGGCTATTAGTCTGTTACACGTTCACAAAAATGCATGCTGTGAGGACATGCACACGTGCTGTAGCTGCACCGTAGACTCAGTGCTGGACGTCAGGAAGCCAAAACAAAGACGCAGACACAATAGAGAATTACCATTTGGGGAGTTAGGTCACTGAGCTGAGACTGCCTGGATCTAGGCTCCAACATTAGGGCCCCTAACACTGTGTCTCGAGACTCCATCTGGTGGGAGGGCAGCGGAGAAGTAAGAGAGGAATTGGCAAGGAAAGATGGAGGCCCCGAGCCTCAGGGCTCGGACAGAGCGCCAGCTGGGACTGAAGTGACACCAGGGATCCTGCCCGTGGAGACCTGCCTTTTATGAGGTCAACTATGTCCCACCACTTTATGGAATGACACTGCACATCTGAAACTGACCAGGCCTGTCCCGTTTCTCAAACCCTCCATCTCATACCCACTCGTCCTCTTGGCTACAGGTGGGACCCCTTCATCTGAGCTCTGCCATGGTCCCCTGGATGCCATGTTACCAGCACTAGGGACAACTCCCATAACTGCAAGAAGTAGCTAGAATGTCTAAAAAGAAGGTTATGCTAAGGTCTCCCTTGTCACTCTCTATTCAAAATGGAAGCCCCAGCCCAAAATATCTGCCCAAAGCTCTGTGAGTATCAGGCTGGGCAATGGGCTAAGAGAGTTCCCCACCCCCACCTCAGACTCTGGGGCCAAACATGAGCTGTGTCAAGAGAAAGATGAGATTCCTCTTCAGGCTGAAGAAAGCTGCCCTATTAGAAAAGCTCTGTGTGCCAAGAAGTCCTAAGTAGAGCTCCTGGAGCCTGAAAGAGGGTGGTAGGTAGTACTAAGGAAAGGGGTAGAGGAGATGTGGTTGTAGTTGGAGGTTGAGAGAGGGAAGTCTGCCTGGAAAAGGTCTTCAAACTGGCCCAAGGATAAGATGAGTAATAAGGAATTCTCAACATGGACACGGGAAAATTTCATTCAGTTAAAATAGAGCATCTGATAAATACTAAGCTCATTTTGTGACAACTTCACCTCTGAGGTGATGGCAGATGTGATTGGGGGACAATTACTCCATCAACTATTTCTGTCCAGTGGTGCAGAATTGCTCATTGAGCACCAAGCCCTTGGACAAAAGGGAAGCACCAGAGAAAGCAACTTCCGTGTTATCAGTATCCCGCCCGACCCCACTCCCCAACCCCCGCCTCCCCAGCTTCAGAAGGGAAGATTTCCAAACAGTTCTGAGAAAAAGAGAGTCATGATCTCATGAACTGAAACACTAAAAAGGAAAATGATGCAGGAGGGTTAGAAGACTGTCAGCAATGAAATTTCAGCTACCTATTAGCAAATGATCCTTCAGAGGCATTAAGACTGAAGCTAAAGAGCCTGTGAGGCGACTCGGCAGTTGCTGCAGGGAGCTCAGATTTCAGGTCATCTTTGTGGATGGACTGAAGGGTGCACAGCCAAGGGCAGAGATAAAGGTGGGGATCAGGCTGACGAAGATGTCAGCAAACTTGAGCTCAGAAAGTTGGGGAGGGCAGAACACACCAAGGCTAGCCCAAAGGCTAGCCCTAAGCACAAAGCCCCAGTGCTTAGGGCAGAGCAGGGGACACTAACAAGGGTAGATAAACAAGACTTGATTGTGGCTCTATCTTATCTGTTATATAAAATAAAATGGCTGCCTGCATTGGCATTGGAAGGAGCAACCGCCTTTCCGAGAAGTGACAGGGATCTTCTGAAAATTAATAAAGCAAGGGCTTTCAGAGAAAACAGAACGTATCCTACAAAAGTTACGGTTTAAGCAACAATTGAAAATAAACCGGTTCTGGTGCAGTGGAGATAGCCTATTAGAAATAGACAAGTATACTAAAGTAACCAATCTGTGCTCATTCCCTGCTTTGCAAGACCATCCTTTGTAATAAGCAGCATAAATATCAACCAATTATTGAAACTTCCTCTTTGAAAATCTGCTAAGTACCTTTATAAGCCAGTGTAATTTATTAACCATTTGAGACTCTTACTTGTGTTTGAGATCTCTTGGTTCGAACAGTTTCTTTCAATAAACTTGCTTTATTGATTATTGATTACCATTTGATGACTCAGTTTCTATTGACATCTGTCAGTGGGAATAGAGAGGAAGACACGGGTGTGAATGGAACAGGAATCATGGGAAAATAACAAAGCCCAAGATGGATGTCCAAGTATTTTCCAAGGTCTCTCCTGGACCCTTGTGGACACAATGACAGAACTGTTAAGAGGATGAGAATGTCTGAGCCCACAAAATGCTGACGGGTAGACCAGTCCCCCCAGGTGCAACAGGATCATCTCAGGACTGCAGGGGACTGCAGCAGCAGACACCTGTCACCAAAGAGGAGCGTGACTACCAATTTATGCCTCCACTAAAGGATGCAAAGAATGCAAATTCTCGTCTCTTAAGGAAAGCTGGGACCTTGTTATATGTTCACAGCTGTATCCTCAGAAACTGGAACAGAGGCTGGCATATGGCAAGCACGCAACAAATATCTGCTGAATGAATAAACACAAAAGGGTTGGGAAGAGAAAAGAAAGCAGAAGCAGGGTAGGAACCAGTTTTAAAAACAAACAAAGCAGAAGGTAGCATCGTGGCACATTCTAGGGACATGTGGTCAGGCCCACCATCCTTTACCTGGAAGGGAGGAGAAGAGAGGAGGTGGGGAATTTGTTCTCCTCTTGTCCTGGATCCACTCACTAGTTCCCAGAATGTTCCCCACCGGGGGTTAACTGCCACAGTGCACTCCAGGAAGTCAAGCTCCCACAGTGCTCCAGCCCTGCAGAGGCGGGACCAACCCAAAGGACAGGGTGAGTGTGGAGATGGCCTAAGAAGGCTTGACCCTCCCAGAGCAGCCCCAGTGTGGGGGGCATGTAGGCATTAACCAGGCTTAACCAGGAATGATCACAAGGCTGCTGTGAAAACCAAACTCTGGGTGATAGGAGAGTGTCCCCGACAGGCCCGAGGGCAGAGCCGTGAGGGAAGAGGTCTGTGTGTTCCTTCTGTGCGCTTCCAGCCCGGTGGCCTCTCCCCATGGCCACCAGCTGCTCCCGGTCTTCGGGATGCCCCCCACCACATGTGGCACCCCGTGCCCATTGCACTCAGCCCCTCCCCCAGCAGCACTGCCACTGCTGGGCCCTGTTCTGTTGCTTCCAACTGCTGCTGATCACGTGGGCCCCATCCTGGGTCAGGCACCAGGCGAAGCCGATGGCGGAGCAAAGACAGAGAGGACAAGCCAGCTCAGCTCTCTCCCGCCATTCTTCCTCACCGAGACTCAGTGGGCGTGGTGGTCATCTACTCACAGCTCCTCCAGACAGACCAGGCCTGAGCAGACAGTCAGGCTGGCCAGGCAGAACATCAAACACATAAGCCTCCAGTCAGGAGGCATCTCCTTGAAAATTTCCATTTATAAAACTGGAAAATTAGGATTTGAGACCCACCATTCTATAGATGAGGATTATTTTTCCATTAATTCCATAAGCAAGCAATGAACACTTGCAGCATGCCAGGCCATGGATTCTGGGATGCTGTGGGCAACGACAGGCTCCGCCTCCTACCCCCACTCCAAGGAGCTTCCTAGTCCGGTGAGGACGCCAGATCTCACACAAATCATTACACCAATTATCAATTTTAATGAACTGCTTCTAGCTGAAAAAGCAACCATGAACAAAAACTCTCATTCACTGCCGGAGGGAACGTAAGCACAATCACTTTGGAAAACCATTTGGCATTACCTGGGGAAGCTACAAATACAGCCGTGATTCAGCACTTTCACATCCTGGAGAAGTATGGTCACGTGTGCACCAAGAAACTGACATAAGTGCTCATGGCAGCATTCTCCGCAGTGGCCCTAACCTGGAAACAAGCCAAATGTCCATTAAGGGTAGAATGGATAAAGAAGTTGCACTACAATTCTCTAATGAAATACTACACAGCAATGAAAATTATTGGATGGCAGTTATATTGAACACCATAAATGAACCTAAAAAAGATATAACTGAGTGAAAGAAGCCAGGCACAAAAGAATACGTATTGTATGATTCTACATATATAAGTTTCAAAAACAGGCAAAATAACTGTGTTGCCTAGAAAAGCAAGCAGGTGATAAAACTACAGAAAAGAGCAAGACAGTTATTAGCACAAAGTCAGGAGAGTGGATCTTTCTGGTGTAAAGGGGGGATTCTGATCAGAGAGCGGCAAAACAAGGGGCTTCTGGGGTGCTAGCAGTGTTCCATTTCTTGACTGAGGTTACATGGGATTCATTAAGACATACACAAATGATAGAAATACTGGATAGAGATAGATAGGTAGGTAGGTAGGTGGATGAATGGATGGATGGGTGGGTGGGTAGATGGATAGATAGATAATAGATAGATAGATAGATAGATAGATAGATAGATAGATAGATAGATAGATAGATAGATAATAGATAGATAGATAGATAGATGATAGATAGATAGATAGATAGATAGATAGATAGATAGATAGATAGATAGATAGATAGATAGCAGACCGTGGCTCTGAATGCCTAGATAATGCTTCCCCCATGCCCTTGTGTGGCTGCGTGGAGCCAAGGTAGCCCAAGCCAGGCTGCAGCTTGGCATTCCATGCCCTCAGGACACCCCTCAGGAAGGGAAGGGGTACGCCTAAGTGGATAAGCGCAGGTGTGAGGCAGGGCAAGGACCCGGCATGGGAGCCTGCCCATTCCTGAATGGCTTGGCTTCTTGCCTGGGAGGGGAAGGGAGAGAGAGTGATTGGTGCCGGAGGTTAGCCAGGACACTCAGGGGCTGGGGGTGTACTCTTCAGGCAGTCCAGTGCCAGCAGATGGAGAGAAGCAGGCTCTGGAAGCTCTGGGCCATGGGCCAACAGACATGAACTTTCAGGAGGCTCTGGAGGGGCTGACTCTGTCCACAGACCCCTCATCAGTTCAGACCTGCTCTGGCCACTCCATCACCGAGGGACTCCTGGTAACTAAGCAACCCCTGCTTTACCTCCTGCATCTCCTCGTTCCTTAGCAACACTTGCATAACCCAGTTCCCTCAGGTTAGAGGTCAGTATCTATAAATTATAAGCGAATGGGTATTGCTCAGGTATTGTGGGAAAAAAATTAGATTAAATATAAGTCTGTACTCAGTGTCATAATGAAAGCAACCAAGTGCTCTCCTTTGGGATGGCTTACAATTTATGTCTCTTCTGATGTCGTATATCCAAAAACATGCCTATCAGGCCCTAGACCTCCTCCTCCCTTTTTCCTCTTAGTTGGTTTCATCCTGCACTTTCACTCTCACATACACTGTCTCCTTTCTGCAAGGTCGTATTTGCAGCCTTACGTTGTGGGGGGGGGGTGAGGGAATTCAGCTCCTAGTTGGCCTACCTTTCCTAC
>PVIY010010648.1:0-24346 GCA_004026745.1 Myrmecophaga tridactyla | reverse complement strand
ACCCTGCTTGTCTAAACGTGCCTGGTGTTGATTTGAAGGAACGATGCCTACTTGTAAGGCAGCTCTTGACAGCTGCAAGTAAAGCGAAAAGACCAGTCAGACCTCATCCCCTGTCTCCCTGCTCCCTTCCCCACACAAAGCCCTTCTTTTCCAGGGCCCAAGATTGAACAGATTCCAAGGTCCCAAGCTCTAGCTCATGTTCCCCTCATCTTCACTTATGCTTTCCTCTGAAGCAGTCAGCTGGGCAGAATTAACTGAAGGTCCTGGAAGCTGGGAGTGGCCCCTGAGCCTGGCACTGCCAGCTCTGGTATCACTTTGCACGACAGCCATTTAGATGCCCACGAGTGGGTGCGGGCATGCTCAATGGACAAACCCTCAACCTACTCCCATCTCGGAGACGGATGGCCTTCAGCCCTGGGCCCAGAGAAAGAAGAGAAGGGTGAAAGAAAAGGAAAGAATATAAAGATTGGGGGGAGACAGACACACGGAATAGTGAGAAACACCGGAGGTGGGGAAAGAGAAGGCAACATCAACAAAAACTGCCCCATGTAAGGCAAGTCTGCTCCGCGCTCTGGCTTCTGTCTGCTCCTTGGTAAGGTGAAGGGTTGAGCTGGGTGGTTATAAGAGCTCTGTTAACAGAACCAGAAAAGAAACAAAGACTGAGCTGCAGATGCAGAGCCAGGGAGAAAGAAACATCATCACAAAAAGTTTTAAAAAGGAGTGAAAATGGCCAGTTCAACCCTAATCCAAGTATCTCAGAGGTTTGTCCCATCCCTGCCCTGGACCGATAGTGATGCCAGCTCAGCCTTACCTGGTTGTGCCCCTGTATCCTTGAGTCCAGCTCAGGAGCCCCTCTGTTGCGTGTGTGGCTGAGTGTGAGGATATAAGTAAGCAACAGCCTGCGTTTCCAGCACTGCTGTTCTATTTGAAAAAAGCTCCAGGATCCAGCAATCATAGAATTTACAGCCCCTAAATTGAGAAAGGCAGGGGTGAGGAGAGGCCTCGCCCACAGGTGGGGAGGGGAAGGCAGGGTTGGGGGGTGAGACAGAAGTCCAAGACTTGTTTTCTGAGTAATATTTAATATTCATCTTGTAGAATGCTGCCCACACCACTTACGAGGGACCCAGTCCTGTCAATCCAGCTGTCCTCAAAGGTGTTCTCGTGCAACAGAAACACCCAGACTGATGGATCCATGAGTTTGAACACAGAGGGGCTCCAGACTTTACACTGGAGTGGGGAGTGGAGAAGGGGTTTGGGCGGGTGGGCAGGAAGAAGGACAGGCAGCCCACAGGCATGTCTGGCTGGGGAGGCAGAGCTGGAGCCAAACCCACCAAGACATTTATAACAGCACCAGAAAGAGACTTCGGGCCTCAGTCCCAAAGCTGGTGCTGCTCAGGTAACCTCCCCCACGGACCAGCCCTTGGCACTGGCTCCAGGAGAACCACGGCTGTAGAGCTCCAGGTTCCCTTCCTCTTCCCGGTGTCTACCTGGGCCCAAATATTTCATGAGCAACTATTTCCAGGGGCACTGGGCCAAGCCTTGAGAGCACCACAATAACAAGGGCACGGACTCCACCGTCAATAAGCTCACAGCCTAGTGGAAGAATCAAGTCAATGCAATGCATAGGGACATATGTCAAGGTAGAAGCAGGTATGAGGCTTGCAGGCGGCCCAAGGAGGAGCTGGTAAAAGCCATGCTGAGGGCTCTGGAGTATTTCCAAGGTGATACCCAGGCCATTGGATAAATAGTTCTGGAGCTCAGGAGCAGGAGTTAGCCTTCAGGAGAATGATTTGGGCATGAATAATCATAAGCAGAAGAAACTTCTCAAAGTAGCTGAGAACTCGAAGGAAGAATGAATATAGTCACTTTCGAGATTAGGTTATAACAGGTTGAGTTTTCCATCTTAGTCCCTCTTTTTTTCATTTTCTCTCTCTGGCTGATCGTTCCCCTCTGCCGTGCTGCGAGCAGGGCTTTGGAAAGATCCATTTGGGAGCATCCTAAGTCTCCAGCTAACAGGCAGCCAGGAACTGAGGCCTGCCGCAATCACGTAAGTGGGCGTGGGAGCGGACCTCAGCCCCAGTCAATCCTGGAATGACTGAAGCCCCTGACTGCAACCACACGTGGGATCTTAAGCCGGAACCACACAGCTAAGCTGCTCCTAGGTTCCTAGCCCTCACAGACTGTGAGATAAAACCTTCAAATAAAATAAAAATTAAAAAAGATGCTAAATTCTGTAGTATTTTTGTTATGCAGTTAGGTAACGAATAATGAAACTTAGAAAGAACTAGTGCATTTAAAAGATGAAGCAGGAAATCCTAAAAAATTGGTACATGAATGAAGAAACAAATCAAAGGAACAGAAGGGAAGGCCCAGAAGTAGACCCAAATACATTTAGAAATTTAATATATGATCAAGGTGGCATCTAAACAGTGAGAAAAAAGATTTATCAATAGATGATGTTGAGACAACTGCAAAACTCTCTGGGGAAAAAGAAATGAAATTAGATCTGTGCACCAAAATAAATTTCAGATGGACCAAAGATTTAAATGTAAAAAATGAAACCATAAAACAACAACAATATTTCTTCTTACTTCTGCATGCAAAAAAACTACTTAAGCAAAGTCAAAAGAAAATGGCAGTTTATATGAAGTTCTAGAATAAACGAAACTAATCAACAGTAATAGAAGTGAGATCAGTGATGGCCTAGACAGGAGGAGGACAAGGGGACCTTCCAGGGTGATGAAAATGTTCTACATCTTGATGGGGACAGTGGATAGGCAGGTGTACACATTTGTTAAAACTCAGCAAACTTTACATTTAAATTGTGTGCATTTTATTGTATCTGCATTATAGCCCAATAAAGTTCCTGAAAGAAAGGGAGAGGGAAAGAAAGAAAGAGGGAGGGGGGCGAGAGAGGAAGGAAGGAAGGAGGGAGGGTAGGAGGAAAGAAAGGAGGGAGGGAGAAAAAAAAGACAGGAAAGAAAAGACCAACTGAGGGCTTACACTGCAGAGCTGATATTTTGAAAGAGGAAGATCTCTGCTTACCGACTGAGAGTGCCAGTCCTGACCTGCACTCGAGCCCTCTCTTCTCCAGTGGTGAGAGTTCCCCAGCCTCTCATGCTCTCTGATGCTCACTGATTCCCGTGTGTAACGTGCCTTCCCGAAAGCATGAGGGACTGTCTTCGCAGTGTTGCAGTTTATACGAACTTTGCTTAGTACTCTATATTGGATTGAAGCATTTTCTATGCTTATGTCTCCAGGATGGGTTGGTTTGGTAGGTTGAGCAGGTGGTTGAATGATTAAAAGAAATGGTTGCACCCCAACATTAAATTAGGATTAAAACATGGCTTTTCTCAGGCACATAATCCTTCCAAACCAGCACAGGTGCCAACTCATTTCCAGTCAATTGGGAAAGAATAGTCTCCTAAACAAATAGTGCTGTGAAAACTGGATGGTTATATGCAAAAGAATGAAGGTGGACCCCTATTTCACACCATATATAAAAATCACAGAGACCTAATAAAAGAACAAGAATATAAAACTCTTAGAAGAAAACGTAGGGAAGTATCTTCAGGACCTTGTGTTAGGCAACAGTTTCTTAGACTTTACACCCAAAGCACAAGCAGTGAAAGAAAAACTAGACAAATGGGAGCTCATCACAATTAAAAAAACTTTTGTGCACTAAAAGTCTTTATTATCAAAGTAACAAGACAACCCACAGAATAGGAGATGATATTTGGAGACCACATATCCTATAAGGTATTAAGAAATCCTACAACTTAAGAGCAAGAAGACAAACTATTCAATTAAAAAATGGGCAAAAGACTTGAATAGACATTTCTCCAAAGATGTACAAATGGCCGAAAATCATATTAAAAGATGCTCAATAACATTAGCCATCAGGAAAATGCAAGTCAAAATCGTACTGAGATGCTATGTCATACTCACTAGAATAGCTACTATTAAAAAAAGACAGAAAATTGCAAGTGTTCGAGAGGATGTGGAGAAATGGGACCCCTCATCCATTGGTGGTGGAATTGTAAAATGGTGCAGCTGCTATGGAAGACAATTTGGCAGTTCCTCAGAAAGTTAAGCATAAAATTACCTTATAACCTGGAAATCCCACTTCTAAATATACATTCAAAAGAATCGAAAGCAGGGACTTGAACAAATATTTGTACACCATTGTTCATAGTGGTATTATTCACATTGTCAAAAGACAGACATAGCCCAAATGTCCACCAATTGATGAATGGATAAACAAAATGTGATAATTACATTCAATGAACTATTACTCAGTCTTAAAAAAGGGTGAAGTTCTGATATATGCAGCATCATGAATGAAGCTTGAAAACATCATGTTAAGAGGAATAAGCCAGACACGAAAGGACAAATATTGTATTATCTCACTGGTATAAAATGAGCAGAATAAGCAAAATCAAAGTCAGAAACTAGACTATAGATTACCAGGGGCTCGGTGGGGGCAGAGAATGCTTAAATTGTACAGAGTTTCTATTTAGATTGATCAAAAAGTTTTAGTCATGGATAGTGGTGATGGTAGCAATTAACAACACTGAATTTTACATGTGAATGTGATTAAAATGAAAAATTTTAGGTTATATACGTTGCTAGAATACATTTTTTTAAGAAACATCATAGGACTGTACAACATAAACAGTGAACCCGGAATACATTTAATAGTATAATTAGAATTGTCAGGTCTCAGAAAATAAAATTTGACATACAAAATGGATTCTGTGCATGGGGGCCCCTTCAGTTTCTCTCCCTGAGCAGCTCCTCTGACATGGCCTGATATGCGGCAAGACAGACCAGCATGGACCCACCAATGCCCCACCCTCCAAAGGCCAGACCAGATAACCATGAGCATGAAGCCATGATCTGCACCAGCCTGGTACCTCCCGGCGATGCCTGCAGTCTTTCCACACTCTCCTCACGCCCTTTAAAAAAACTGGCCCCCAGAACAAGGGTTGCAGCCTTCTCCTTCCTGTGCATTGGTTCTCACTGTGTCGCTTTCTCTCTCAATAAACCTGTTCTGCTTTGACTCGCTGTTGCGCTTGGATTCCTTAACAACTCCGTGCCCAACAATAATAATGTTTTTTCAAATGTGCCATAATAATACAAGGTATTAATAATGGCAAGGCATATGGGGACTCTGGATTTTCTGCATAACTTTTCTGTACACCTATAACTTCTCTGATAAAAAAATAAAAATAAATAAATCCAAGACAAAAAACAAAAGAGTATTGTATTAGTTAGGATTCTCTAGAGAAACAATCAACAGGGAACATTCGCAAACATAAAATCCATAAAAGTGTCTCACGTGACTGCGGGAACACAGAGTCCAAAATCTGCAGGGCAGGCTGTGAAGCCAATGATTCCAATGGAGGGTCTGGACGAACTCCACAGGAGAGGCTCGCCAGCAGAAGCAGGAAGGAAGAGAGCCTGTCTCTTTTGAATCCAAGGCTTCCAGTGATTAGATTAAGCATCACTCATTGCAGAAGACACTTCCCTTGGCTGGTTACAAATGGAATCAGCTGTGGGTGCAGCTGACATGATCATGATCTAATTCTATGAAATGTCCTCATCGCAACAGACAGGCCAGCACTTGCCCAACTAGACAAACAGGTACCACCACTTGGCCAAGTTGACACATGAACCTGACCATGACAAGTATATTTAAATTTAAATGACACCAGTAATATATGGATACATTCTCCTTGAAACCATTTTAAAAATACAGATTTAGCAAAAGTTCTCCATCACGAAGTCATCAAATCCTTATATCCTTTTTGAAAATACTGCACAGGTAAGTTCTTCTGGAAATTTCTATGCATTTGCATCCAGATATGTGAGTATAGAATATGTATGATTGTTTGTGTGCAGGTCACACTGTAAACATTATTCCATTGTTCTGCATGTGTTACATTTCAGTATTTATAAACCTATCTCATTGTTTTTCAAAGCTGCTTAGTATTTTAAAAATACTATGAATTTTTTCATAGTGTAATGATAGTATAATGAATACTATCCCGGTTTGGTAGTTCTCAAAGTGTGCTTTGGGGCCCTGGAGGACACCTTCAAAGACTCTACCAAGTCAAAATTATTTTCATAATAATACTAATAAGGTATTATTTACCTTTTTCAGCCTCGCTTTTCTCACAAGTATACAGTAGCGTTTTCTAGAGGCTACATGATATGTGAAAACTCTGAAAGCTAATGGAACATGTACTTGTGTATTCTTATGTTTTCAAAAATTTTCTAAGGAAGTAGACTTAAGTATAAACATAGATTTTCATAGATTAACTTGGTTTGCTCTTGAACTTCTATGCTTTTACTAGCTAGCTTCAATTATACCTGCCATAATCTCCATAACCTCTTTATTATCCAGTAAACCATTATTTTGAAGTTCTGAAATTTTACTTGCACCTGTGCAGAAACACAAGAAGTATACTTTATCTTGTTCTACAATACTTTTAAATGTTTTCAAAAAACCTTTCCAAATGTTTTAATTGTATCCAGAGTTGTTATTATTGAGAAATTTAGTAATATCTTATTCTAACAGATAAGACTATTTCTTTACAGGATATTTTCTTATATTTAAGATTTTACCATTGGTTTAAGAAAGAGATTATAAGACTTGCTTTCTCAAAGTGCAGCTGCGCCATCTTCATCTGAAAATACTGAAGAAGATGAAATTGACATATCAGAGTTCTTTGGCCTGTGGAAGAGAGGAATCTACTCCAAAGAGTCTAGGCAAAACTAAACAAATAAAAATAGGATGAAAGTATATTTTGCTCTGCTGTGTAGATATCAACAGCTTATCTGATGTCTTATGCAACAGATCATTTTGAATAGTAATAGAGAGTTAGCTAAATTGTAGCATCATTTGGAGACCAATCACCCAAAATTTAAAGACTAAACTGAATATTGTAAACATAGGTAAGATGAGCTCTGTAAATGCTAAAAATTCTCATAGCTTTTCAAACCAGAGATGAAGAAGTTGCTGAAGGATATTACGGGGTAACTTATCATATTGCACTGGCTAGAGAAGTGCACGCTATAGCTGGGGGACAAATAAAGCCTTGTGCATTGCCACTGAGGAATGCCCGCTGGATTAAAAGCCAGTAAAAGCAACCCCAGGCACTACCACCTTAGAACAATACAATAATTTGTCAAATTAAAGATTTATCCAAAAATATGAAGTCTGGGTTGATATCTTGTCTGAACCATTGTTCTTTTGCCTCACAAATGGACAAATACACACACATGACTGCACTTATTGCTGTCTGGTATTCATTCAATATCAGCTCTAAGTAATCATTAAAGATTTCCTTTTATGTGAGTGCTTGGCGACAAACGTGAATGATGGTGAAAATTTCTAAGTGTTGAATAACTTTTTTGAACCTTCTGGTTTCTCCTGGAAGCATTGTTCTGATATTTCCACTGATGACATGAAAGCAGTGCTGGATGAAACTGCTGGTACCTTAGCACAAAACAAGGCAGCAGTACCACACAACTCATTGTATCCCCCACTGCTACACACTTGCAGCTTTACAAACATATAAATAAATAAAAAGTCAGTTTCATTCAACATTATTTTATTAAAATGTATTCCTTGGAGAACACGTCTTTTTAACATTCTTTGTGAAGAAAAGAGAAATACATGAAGCAATTCTACCGCATACTGAAGGATGACGGTTATCTCACAGCAAAAAGCACTTGTGCAATTGAGATGAAAGCTGAGCTGTGCTTTTTTCGCATAACACCATTTTTACTTGAAAGAATGACAGACAACTGATTATTCAGATTTAGGTATGTGGCAGACATTTTCCCAAAAATCAAAAATCACCTCAAGGAAAATAATTGACCATATTTGCTGCCAATGATAAATTTTGAGCTTTCCAATGAAGATTAGAATTGTGAAAATTTTTTATCTGCCATCATGAACTTGACAATTTTCTGACACCATAAGATTTTTCTAATGAGATCAATGCTGATATTAATAAAGGTGATTTTTTACATTGAAATAATGGAATGTGTCAACATTCAGAACATTTGCGTTTCTCAGTGGACCCAAATATTCCAGATGACCTTTGCACTGTATTAGGAAATTATGCATGGATAAAAGATCCACTCAAAGTGAAAGATAGACCGGTGGATTTAATGTAACAGAATATTAAAAAATTAATTGGTAGGTGTCAGATTTTACATGGCAACTAACATTTAAGAAACTACCATTTGTCAAATTTGGAAGCAATACCCAAAGAAAAATATACCCAATTATCAGAAAAAGCTATTAAACTATTCCTTTTTTTTCCAGCTACACATCGATGTGAGGCCACAGTTTCTTCATGTACTTCAACTAAAACAACAAATTTTAATGGATTAGAGGCAGAAGCAGGTAAGAATGTCCAGCTGTCTTCTAATAAGTCAGACATTAAAAGGATTTGTAAAAATGCAAAATAATGCCACACTTGCCACAAATTTTTTTGTTTTAGAAAATAGTTTGATTTTCATTAAAATATTGTGTTAGCATATAATATTTCTTATTTTAATGAGTAAATTGTTTTTGATTTCTCAGTTTTAATTTCTATTACAGCAAATATCAAAAGATACAGTTCAGGGCGGGCCATGGTGGCTCAGTGGCAGAGTTCTCGCCTGCCATGCCAGAGACCCAGGTTCAATCCCGGTGCCTGTTCATGAAAAAAAAAAAAAAAGAGAGAAAGAGAGAGATAGCCCAGATAGCAAAAGCTCTTTGGAAGCTTCAATAACTTTTAAGAAATTAAAGTGGCCCTGAGATGGAAAAAAAAAAAACACTGCCCTGGTTTATTTAACTATTCCCATATCAACAGGCATTTAGATTGTCCCCACCCCTTATTCAGCTATAAACAATGTTGAAATAAGACCCTTTGTACATGGCCCTTTATGTATGTGTACAAATATTTCTCAGTTAAATATAAAAAATATCAGACCCTCTTTCTAAAAAAAAGGAAAAGCATTCCAAGTAAAGGGAATTAGTGGCTATCACTGATGCATGGATGAGGGGGACAGGCAGGGTAATTGTCCTGGGTTTGTCGTTGTCAGGAGGGCCTTGTCAGAACGACCATGCCATGCCAGAACCCGTCCTGACAAGGCCTGCAGGATCAGACGCAGTAACGTGGCACAGGCGAGCTCATGAGCACATGAAAACTCTCAGGACCTCAGTCTCCTCATCTGTAAAATGGAGGTGACGATACCAACAAGGACCGCTACAATGGTTTATCAGGTAATAACGTGTGATGCGCCTGGCAGCATGCCTGGAACACCGGGCAGTCGTCAGACAGTAATTCCCTTTCCCCGTCCTTTTCCCCTACATCACAGGACCGGCCCCAGTATTTCTGGACCACCTCATGCCAGAGCCACAAGGCCAGTCTCAGATTCACTTGCAGGCCCCACCCTGGCCTTCACACCCTAAGCTGCAGGGAATGACTCGGGTGATGCAGCCTTTCAGCCCCACGAAAGACCAGAAAAGGGACTCTGCTGGCATCATCACCAATCGCCCTGGGGACTATTTCAAAGGGCTTCCATTTTCACTAAGGATTTAACCTATTTCTCAGCCTGTATCTGCCTGGGACTTCCAGAACCCACTCCCTACCAGCCTTCCTGCTGCTAGCCTCCAAAATCTCAAGAGCCCACTCTGCAACCACAGGGGCAGAGCAGGAGGCTGGAGATTCCTCCAGGGAGCGAGCAGCCAGGGCTGGACATCCCCTTGCAGAAAAGGACCAATCACCCGGCCCCTTGGCAGACTTCCCTTAGATTCCGGTCAGCCAGTTCCTGACTCAGGGGAAATTATACAGAGAGACGGCTCCCCATACAGCCATCCACGTCCCCAGTTTCCTACAGGAAAAAGCTGAACCTCTAGGAGACGCTGCCCTAACTGATGATCTATCAAGCTCTATCTAGCCCCAAGGTGAGTATAGGTCAGGCTCCTGGAACTCACAGGTCAGTTAGTGGAAAGATTGATGGCATGTTCTCCCAGGCTGGCATAACAAGTACCTTCAGGAAACTTTTACCCTATTCCCCGCTGATAAATTCTCCCTGTCCATTCAAGCTGTTGACTCAATAAATTATTTAGCTAAGAATCAGTAAGGTCTTCATGTCACAATCTAATGTACATAAAGTCCCCAGGAGTCAGCCCAGCCTCTATGCCCCCTCCCGCCTTCACACTCTCCGCTGCTCCCTCCGTGGTTTCCAGCTCCAGGTGTGCTGATTAAGTCAACCTTGACCTGAACTTCACAACTTACACAAAAATTATCTCAAAATGCATCACAGACTTAAAAATAAAACATAAAGCTCTAAAACATTTAGAAGAAAACTTGAGAGAATCTTCTTTAACTGATTAATAACATAATTATATTGATTAATTTTCATATACTGAATGAGCCTCGCATCCCTGGGATAAACCCGCTGGGTGATGATGCATGATTACTTTTATCTATCGCTGAATTCTGTTTGCTAGCATTTGTTAAGGAATTTTGCATCTATATTTATGAAAGATATTGGTCTGCGGTTTTCTTCTACTGTCTTTTTCTGTTTTTATTATCAGGGTAATATTGACTTCATAAAATGAATTTAGAGGTGTTCTCTTCTCTTTCACTTTCTGGAAGATATTGTATGGAACAGGGCAAATCCATCTAGGATAATCAGGCGGGATAGGTATTTAACAATCGTTAATGATTATCTTGGAGAGACTAGGCAATCATCTAATGTAAGGTTCAATTCTATGCTATTTGTTTTCCTCTCACACTAGTGTAACATTTACTATGGGCCAGCTTTCCTAAGCTTTCTGTAAATATTAAATCATCTAACTCTCATGCAAGTCATAAAGCTCAAAGGTGGCAGTTGGGATTTAAACCCAGTCATCTTTTCTCTCAAACACATGCTCTTCTGCCTGTGGGGACGTTATTGTTATTCTCATACTCTGGATCAAGAAACCAAGGCTCAGAAAGCTGAAGTTATGGTACCAAAAAACACAGGCTAAAGTAGAACTCTTTTTTGTTTGTTTTACACATTATATATGTTTTTTTTTTCTATTACAGAAGTTGTGGATTTACAGAAAAATCGTGTATCAAATACAGGGTTCCCATATACCACCCCATTATTAACATTTTACATTGGTAATGAAAGCACATTATTATAATTATACTATTAACTGTAGTCCATGGTTTAACTTAGTGTTCACTATTTGTGTGTACAATCCCATGGATTCTTTTAATTTGTATTCTGGTAACATATGTAAAACCCAAAATGTCTCCCTATTAACCACATTCAAATATGTAATTCAGTGCTGTTTAGTTACATTCAAAATGTTGTCCTACCACTATCACGATCTGTTACCAAAATCTTTCCAACATCCCTGCCCCCACCCAGGCCCCTGGTAACCTATATTATTAGTTTTTTAAGTCCTGCCAGAATGCAACTTACCAGAAATGGAACGGCATTTCAAAAAGGAATTTATTAAGTTGCAAGTTTACATCTCTAAGGCCATGAAAATGTCCAAATTAAGGCACCAGCAAGAGGATAACTTCACTCAAGAAAGGCTGATGCCATTTGGAGCACCTCTGTCAGCTGGGAAGGCATGTGCCTGCCATCTGCTGGTCCCTTATTCCTGGGGTCTGTTGCTTTCAGCCTTTGTTTCCTACGGGGGTGTGGTAGTTAGATTCAGTTGTCAACTTGGCCAGGTGAACGTGCCTAGTTCTGTTGCTGTGGACATGAGCCAATGGTACTTGAACCTCATCTGTTGCTGATTACGTCTGCAGTCAGCTAGGAGGCGTGCCTGCTGCAGTGAATGACATTTGACTTAATTGGCTGGTACTTAAATGAGAGAGCTCAACGTAGCACAGCCTAAGCAGCTCGGCATTCCTCATCTCAGCACTTGCAGCTCAGCCCAGGCCTTTGGAGATGCAGAAAGGAATCATCCCGGGGAAAGTTGTTGGAACCTAGAGGCCTGGAGAGAAGGCCAGCAGAGACCATCCTGTGCCTTCCCATGTAAGAAAGAACCTCAGTGGAAAATTAGCTGCCTTTCCTCTGAAGAACTAACAAAATAAATCCCCTTTTATTAAAAGCCAATCCATCTCTGGTGTGTTGCTTTCTGGCAACTAGCAAACTAGGACGGGGGGTCTTCACTTGGCTTCTCCTGGGCTGGGTTTCATCTCTTGGCTTCCCTTGGTTGTCTCCAGGTTCTGGCTTTCTTAGCATCTCATGGGAAGGCACATAGTGACGTCTGCTGGACTCTGCACTTCCAAACATCAGGGTCTCGTTTTGGCTTTGTCAGCTCTGAAATAACTGTTTTTCAAACATCTGCATCTGAGGTTTTTCCAAAGTGCTTCCCTTTTTAAAGGACTCTAGTAAACAAATCAAGACCCACCTTGAATGAGAGAAGTCACATCTCCATCTAATCAAAAGGACACGTCACAATTGGGTGTGTAACAGCTCCACAGAAACAATCCAATCAAATTTCCCATCCTAAACAATTGGTCTGGCCCTACAAGATTGGATCAGGACTAAAACATGGCTTTTCCGGGGCACATAATACTTTCAAACTGGCACACATATATTCTAGATTCTGACTTTATGAGTTTGCTTATTCTAATGTTTTCATATCAGTGAGATCATACATATTTATCCTTTTGTATCTGACTTATTTCACTCAACATGATGTCTTCAAGATTCATCCATATTGTTACAGTTATCAGGACTTCATTCCTTTTTAAGGCTGAATAATATTAAACTGTGTGTATATACAACATTTTGTTTATCCATTCGTCAACTGATGGACACTTAGGTTGCTTCCATCTTTCAGTAATTGTGAATAATGCCGCCATGACCATCAGTGTGCAAAAATCGCTTTGAGTCCCTACTTTCACTTCTTATGGATTGTTCTAGTTTGCTAGCTGCCGGAATGCAATATACCAGAAACAGAATCGCTTTTAACAAGGGGAATTTTATAAGTTGCTCATTTATAGTTCCAAGGCTGAGAAAAATGTCCCAATTAAAACACGTCTATAGAGATGTCCAATCAAAGGCATCCAGGGAAAGATACCTTGGTTCAAGAATGCTGATGACATCCAGTGTTTCTCTCTTGGCTGGAAGGGCACATGGCAAACATGGCGGTAACTGCTGGCTTTCATGTGGCTCTACAAAAACAGGGACTCTCTCCCAAAATGTTTCCTCTTTTAAAGGATTCCAGTAAGCAACTCCACCTTCAGTAGGTGGAAACACACCTCCATGGAAATCATCTAATCAAAAGTTACCACCCACAATTGGGTGGGTCACATCTTCATGGAAACAATCAAAATGCTCCCACCCAGCAATATTGAATGAGTATTAAAGGGCATGGCTTTTCTGGGGTCCACCACAGATTCAAACCAGCACATGGGTAAACAACTGGAAGGCAATAAATTAGATAACCTAGATGAAAATGTACAAATTATTAGAAATGCATAAACTACTCACATAGATTCAAGAAGAAATAGAAGACCTCAACAAGCCAATTACTTATAAGGGGATTGAATTAGTAAGCAAAATATTCCAACAAAGAAAGCCCAGAACCAGATGGCTTCACAGGGGTATTGTACCAAACATACCAAGACCTAACTCCAATTCTTCTCAAACTTTCCAAAAACAATTGAAAAAGAGGTAGCACACCCTAATTCATTCTATGAGACCACCAACATCACCTTTATACCAAAGCCAGATAAAGATACCACAAGAAAAAGAAAATCACATTTCTTATTGATATATACCTAGAAGTGAAATTGCAGGGTTGCATCATAACTCTATACTTAACTCTCTGAGGAACTGCCAAACTGTCTTCCAATTAGTGGCTGAACCATTTTACTTTCCCACCAAGGTTAAATGAGTGCTCTTATTTCTCCACATCCCCTCCAACAGTTGTAATTTTCCTTTTTCCTAATAGTAGCCATTCTAGTGGGTATGAAATGGTATCTCATTGTGGTTTTGATTTGCATTTCCCTAATGGTTAATGATGTTGAGCATCCTTACATGTGCTTTTTTTTTTTTTGCATGCTGTATGGCAGTGGGTTACATTTAATTCTTTTTTTCCATGTGAGTATCCCCTTATTGTGGCACCATTTGTTGAATTTTTATTTGTTTTGTTTGCTTGTTTGTTTGTTTAGGAAGTGCAATGAGCCAGGAATCGAACCCGGGTCTCCCACATGGCAGGCAAGAATTCTACCACTGAACTACCCTCACACCCCCACATGTGCTTTTTTAGCCGTTGGTATATATTTGGAGAGATGTCTTTTCAAGTCTTTTGGCCATTTTTTGATTGGGTTGTTTGTCATTTTGTTGCTGAATTGAAAGATTTCTTCATATACTCTGGATATTAAACCCTAATCAGATATGTGATTTCCAAGTATTTTCTCCAATTGTGTATGTTACTATTTTACTTTCATGATAAAGTTCTTTGAAGCTCAGAAGTTTTTAAATTTTGATGAGGTCCCCTTTTTTTTCCCTTTATTACTTGTGCTTTGTATTAAAGTTTAAGAAACTAGTGCCTAATACAAGGTCCTGAAGATATTTCCCTATATTTCTTCCAGGAGTTTAATAGTCCTGGCTGTTATATTTAGGTCTTTGGTCCATTGTGAGTTGATTTTTTATATGGTGTGAGGTAGGGTTCACCTACATTATTTTGCATATGTACATCCAGTTTTCCCAGCACCATTTGTTGAAGGGACTATTCTTTCCCATTTTAGTGGTCTTTGCCCTTGTCAAAAATCAGTCGGCCAGTTGACTGTACACCATGTATGGGATGTTTGTATATTAAGATCTATCAGTAAAAATATTTTTAAAAATCAGTTAGCCATATAATTTTTAAATGTTTTTTATTCTGAAATTTAACATTTACAAAGAAAAGAAAGGAAAAGCAATAATTTTCAAGGTATACTTCACAAGTAGTTACAAAACAGATTTCAGAGAAGTGGCAGAAAAACAACCAGGACAGTAATTCCAGGATGTGAGTGACCAGAGAGAGCTTCTTACATTATATCGGGGGGTCCAGGATGAAAACATGGAGGAATTGGGATGCAGAGAATGGGGTGGGTGTGCTTGGCTGTGACTCCACAGGGGACAAGAGGTAGCATGCAGGGAAGTGCGTGCCTCCACTGCTAGTTTGGGACATCAGCTCCCTCAGCAACATAGCTGGGATTTCCCTTGGGGAACTCGGAAGCCAACAGATTTGCTTTCCCTGCACACAGAAACCATCCAGCTAGGGAATAGTGCTCCCCTTTCCATACCGAGGCCATGAGCTCTCAGGAGTGCACGGATGAAAAGACAGGGATGAAGAAGCCAGCCATGTTGTACCTATCCCACCCTGCAACACAGCCCCATGCCACCATGCTGGGCTCCAGGCCCCCACGCCCCAACCCCACCCCTTACTTGTAATTGGTTTGTTGAGATCTTCTATTCCATCTTAAGTCAGTGTAGTTGTTCGTGTGTTTCTAGGAATTTGTCCATTTCATCTAAGTTGTCTACTCTTTTGATATATACTTGTTCAGACTATCCTCTTATGATTTTTTTTATTTCTTCAGGGTCCATGGTAATGACCTCCCCTTTCATTTCTCATTTTGTTTATTTGCATTCTCTCTTTTTTCCTCTGTCAGCCTAGCTAAAGGTCCATCAATGTTACTGATTTTCTCAAAGAACCAACTTTTGATTTTGTTGATTCTTTTTATTGGTTTCTTTGCTTTTTTTAATTCTCCAGTTTGTTTATTTCTGCTTTAATTTTTGCCATTTCTCTTCATTCATTTGCTTTGGGGTTAGTTTTCTTTTCTTTCTCTAATTTCCCCAGGAGTTAACATTTAAGTCTTCTATTTTTGCTCATTCTTCTTTTTTAATATAGACATTTAGGGCAATAAATTTCCCTCTCAGCACTGCCTTTGCCACATCCCATAAGTCTGATATGTTGTATTCTTATTCTCATTCATCTCCAGATATTTACCAATTTCTTTAGCAATTTCTTCTTTACCACTGATTATATAAGAATGTGTTGTTTAATCTCCATATATTTGTGAAAATTCTGGGGTTTTGATGATTATCAATTTTCAACTTCATTCCGTTGTGGTCAGAGAATGTGCTTTGGATAATTTCAATCTTATTAAATTTATAAAGACCTGTTTTGTGTCCCAGCATGTGATCTATCCTAGAAAATGTTCTATGAGCACTAGAGAACGATATATATCCTGGTGTTTTAGGGTGTAGCAATCTACATATTTCTGATAGGTCTAATTCGTTTATCACATTGCTTAAGTTCTCTAATCCCTTACTGATCTTCTGTTTGGTGTTCTATCAACAGTGGGAAGTGGTGTATTGAAGTCTCCCACTATTATTGTTAAAACATCTATAGCTCCCTTCAGTTTTGCCAATGTTTTCCTCATGTACTTTAGAGCTCCTTGATTGGACAAACATTTATGATAGCTATTTCTTCTTAGTGAACTGTATATTTTATTAATATATAACATCCTTCTATGACTCCCAGGGATGAGTCTGACCCTGGCACCGTGGGATCAACAATGCCATCCTGACCAAAAGGGGAAAAAGAAGTGTAACAAATAAGGTATCAGTGGCTGAGAGAGTTCAAATAGAGTCGAGAGGCTACTCTGGAGGTCACTCTTATGCAAGCTTCAGCTAGATATTTCTACCTATCATAACTTGCCAAACACCAACCAAAACCATCCCAGCCAACCCTAAAGAATACCTAGGGCAATATATAAGATTTTACAAAAGTTCCATGCACTAGGGTAATTTTCCAGAAACCCAAAACCTCCAAATGGGTTCCTGGACCAGATAAGTTTTGAAACCTAGAGGGTCCAGCCTCTCCAGAATATCAACTAGCTCTATTCCCTTATCCCTTATTATTGAAAGCCCCTTGCAACATGAAAAAGTTAGAATGGGCATAGTCCAAATACCCCTAGAGTGGGAGAAAGATCAAAGGTGATGGTGGAGTTTTACAGAGAAGGTAGGGTTTAACAAATGAGTATGATTGCTGAATCATATTGATATTTCTATAGTCTCCGGTATCTTAGAACAACTAGAAGTAAAAGCCTAAAATTGTGGAATTGTAACTCATCCCAAACTCTGAAGAATTGTAACCCATACCGAACTCTGAAATTTGTGCTATAAACAATTGTTGTGCTGTGCTTCGAAATTTATTGCTTTTTTGCATATATGTTATTTTTCACAAAAGAAAAAAGTCGATTGTAATGATAAAAATATATATACATCCCTTCTAGCCTCCAATGTTCTGGAGCAGCTAGAAGGAAAAATCTTACATGATGGAATGGTAGCCCATGACAAACTCTAGGATCTGTCCTATAACTTCTTCTTGAAGGACACTTTGAAAGTTATTGCTTTTTTCTTTCTTTGCTTTGTATATATGTTATGCTATACAATAAAAAAAGTTTTAAGAATATGTAATGTCCTTCTTTATCTCTTTTGATATATTTAAATTTAAAGTCTCTTTTATCTGATGTTGGTATAGCTACTCCTGCTTTCTTTTGGCTACAGCTTTCATAGAACATTCTTCCATCCTTTCAGCTTCAATCTGTTTGGGTCCTTGGGTCTAAGAAACATCTCTTGTAAACAGCATATAGATGGATTATATTTTTCAATCCATCCTGCCAACCTGTATCTTTTAATTGATGAGTTTAATCTATTAATGTTCAAAGTTACTAGTGTAAAAGCAATTCTTGAATCTACCATCTTATCCTTTAGTTTTTAGTTGTCAGATCTATATATTCCTCTCCCTCTCTCTCTCTTTTATCCTATAAATTACCCTTATTGATTGCTTTAGTTTGCTGAAGCTGCCAGAATGCAATATACCAGAAATGGAATGGCTTTTAAAAGGAGAATTTATTAGGTTGCAAGTTTACAGTTCTAAGGCCACAGAAATGTCCAAACTAAGGCATCCAGAGAAAGATATCTTAACTCTAAAGAAAGGGCCAATGAAGTTGGGGGTTTCTCTATCAGCTGGGATGGCATATGGTGACTTTTGCTAACTTTTTCTCCTCATTTTATAAAGCTACCCCGGGGGCATTTCCCTTCTGCATCTCAGAAGTTCTCTGCCTGTGTTGGCTCTGAGCTTCTTCCAAATGTTTCCCTCTTAAAGGGCTCCAGTAAGAAACCCCACCTTGAATGGGTGGAGATACATCTCCATACAAACCATCTAATCAAAAGTTATCACCCACAATTGGGTGGGTCACATCTCCATGGAAACAATCAAAAAGATCCCACCCAGAAACATTGAATGAGGATTAAACAGCATGGCTTTTCTAGGGGACATGACAGTTTCAAACCAACACACTGGTACTCTTTGATTCTGTGCCCTCCTCCAGACCTCCCTCTCGTTTTGTTTTGTTTTGTTTTGTTTCCAACTGACAGGACTCCCCTTAGTATTTCTTGTAGGGTGGGTCTCTTTTTGACTAGTTCTCTCAGTCTTTGCTTATCTTTGAAGATTTTAACTTCTCCCTCAATTTTGAAGGACAACTTGGCTGGATAAAGAATTCTTGGCTGGAAGCCTTCCTTGTTCAGGGTCCTAAATACATCAAACCATTGTCTCCTCACCTTCTGGCGTCTTCGAACTCAGTCTTGTCTTTTATAAAAGTTGGAGTTTTCTCTGATTATCTCTTCAACTAATCTTCCCAGCCCTTTACTCTTCTCTTCTCCTTCTAGAACACCAATGATTCTTATATTTGTGTGCCTTTTGCTGTTCATCATTTCCCTGAGATCCAGTTCCATTTTACCCATCTTTCTTGCATGGGGATCCAGTTCCATTTTACCCATTTATTCTCTTGTTTGCTCTAGTTCAATTGTTGTGTCTTCTAGCTCACTTATTCTTCCTTCTGATTCTTCAAATCCACTATCATGTGTTTCTAGTACATTTCTAATTTGGTCTACAGTATCTTTCATCTCTGTGGGAGCTGCTACTTTTCTATTTAATCTTTTGAGTTCTTCTTGATGTTCTTCTAATGCCTTCTTGATATCCTTTATTTCTTTATAAATATCTTTGAGGAGTTGTTCCATATTCTGTGTTCCCTCAGAGTTATTTCTGGCTGGATCTTCAAATGCTTTGTGATGTTCTGTTGTGTTCAGGACACTTGTTTATCTTAAAAAGGTTGTTTTGCAAGTTGGTTTCCTTCACTCATCTAAAGTTTTGTGTTTACTTGGGTTTGCGTTGAATGCCCACTTCTGCACTTGATCTGTCAGTAATTCCCTGCCAAACCAAGGCCTGGAGCTCATGTAGGGGGTGCAATTCTACTTGAGGGTCTATTAAAATCTAGGCAAGGTGCACAGATAATTCGGTGGCAGGATGCCCACCCAGCACACAGGAGACCTGGGCTCAAACCCCAGCCCAAGAATCCAAAAAAAAAGAAAAAAAAAACTCAGCAATGGTAGGCCCCAAAGCCAGAAGACACCCCAAGATATATTTGGAATGAACTCAGACTGGGCCCAGAGAAGAGAAAGAAAAAAATAAACAGAATTTTAAAAAATTTTTATTTAAAATTTGAAAAAATTAAAAAATTTAAAAAAACTAGACAGGGAGTTTGCCAGACTGCACTTACTGGCTTCTGCCCACAGATGGCGCCCTTGAGCCAACTCTACCACCAGGCCTGCCTCTTCCGGACAGTGGCTGGCTGGGCAAGATGATGTGTACCGCAGGGGAGCAGCTCCTGGTGCACGGTGGCAGGATGACCAGTTCTAGCACACTAGATGGGACAGCTGACCACAACACCCAGTGGGGCAGCTGATCACAGTGCCTGGTGAATCCACCATTTACAGCACCCAAGGGGACAGCTATTCTCAGAGTCTGTTGGTACTACCCATCCCTGCACCCTGTAGGTGCAGCTTCTCAGACAGGAGGCTAGGCACACTTCTGGGCTCCCCACAAGTGCCACCAGCTGTGGAGCCACATGAGGAGTCTCCCCAGCAAGCTGCTGGGGCAGGCTGAAGCAGAGGGTCAGTTTCTGCTTGGAACTGCACTTCCCCACACGCTATCACCCACTCCTGGTGGGGTTGCAGCCTAAAAGATCACCCTATTTTCCCCATCCCAATCTCCCCATGTCTCTCATCCATGACCTCCCTATGGTATGTTGAAGATGCTTTTCAATCACTCACCCCCTGGGACTGCAGTCCTGGCCATTTTTTCTGTCCCCTCTCTTTCTATTCTGCACAGTAGGGGAATCCAGTCTACCCTTCTCCACCATCTTTCCAGAAGTCCTCAGCCATATCTTTTTGGAGTAATGAAAATGTTGTAAAATTGATTGTGGTGATGAATTCACAACTCTGTGATTATACTAAAAGCTATTGATTGTACACCTTAGATGGATTGTATGGTATATGAATATATCTCAGTAAAAAATGCTTAAAAAAATCAGTTGGCCATAAATGTGAGTGTTGATTCCTGAGCTCTCAAATCAATTCTATTGGTCTATGTGTCTGTCCTCATACCAGTACCGTGCTGTTTTGACTACTATGGCTTTGTAATGCTTTAAGATGAAGAAATGTGAATCCTCCAACATTCTTCTTTTTCTAGATAGTCTTGGCTATTTGGGGCCCCTTTCTCTTCCATATAAATTTGATAATTGGCTTTTCCATATCTACAAAAAATGCTGTTGAAATTCTTATTGGAATTATGTTGAGTCTGTAATAGCTTTGGGTAGAATTGACATCTTAACAATATTTAACCTTCCAATCCACAAACATGGAATGTCCTTCCATTTATTTAGATCTTTGACTTCTTTCAGCATTCTTTTAGTAGTTTCACATCTACAAGTCCTTTACATACTTGGTACTATTTATTTCTAGATATTTGGTTCTTTTGGTTGCTATTGTAAATGGAACTTTTTTCTTGATTTCTTCTTCTGATTGCTCTTTACTAGTGTATAGAATCACTACTGATTTAGGGGTCTTGATCTTGTACCTCGCCAGTTTGCTGAATTAATTTGTTAACTCTAGGAGCTTTGTTGTGGATTTTTCAGGATATTCTGTATATAGGTTCATGTCATCTGCAAATAGGCAAAATTTTACTTCTTCCTTTTCAATTTGGATGCCTTTTATTTCATTTTCTTGGCTAATTGCTCTTGCTAGAACTTCCAATACAATGTTGAATAATAGTGGTGACAGTGGATATCCTTGACTTTTGTTCTATCACTATTAACAAAATGTGGAATTTTAACATATTCTTTTTCCCATGTTGAGGAAGTTTCCTTCTACTCCTAGTTTTCTAAGTGCTTTTATTAAGAAGGGGTGCTAAAAAAAAATTAAAGAAAATAAAAATAAATAAATAAAAAATAAGGATGTTGAATTTTGTCGAATGCCTTCTCTGCATCAATTGAAATGATCATGCAGGACATTTTTCCTTCATTACATTAATGTGGTGTATTACCTTAATTGATTTTCTTATGCTGAACCACCCTGGCATACCTTGGATAAATCACACTTGATCATGGCTTATAATTCTTTTAAGGTGCTATTAGAGTCTATTTGCTAGTATTTTATGAGGATTTTTGCATCTATACTCATAAGACATATTGGTCTGTAATTTTCTTTTCTTTTTTTCTCTTTTTTAATTTTAGTGGAAGCAATCATTTTTTAACTCTTTTATAAGCATGAGTTTTAATATCAGTCAACTTTTTGACAAGAAACACTATCAAGAACTTCCTTCAGAAACAAAAGAATGATGCTCATTCTTCCTATCATGCAAATTGAAGGTCTACCAAAATAAAAACAAAAAAGCCCACACAGAAATAAAAAGTAACAAAAATCACATTCTAGGGGTTCAGTGCATTCAGTAGTCTTCACTGGGCTGCCTAATCATCCTTTAGCTGACTTTCAAAAAATAACACCCTACCTCATCAAAATATTCATTTTTTCATTTGCTTTTCTTAATTAAAATAATAATAATAAACTTTAAAAGAATTCACAATCAATTGCCTGACTCATTTCAGTTTCACCTGCAGCATATAAAGGTCAGGATGGATATGTGCAGAACACATGTTTTTTGGTTTGCTAAAGCTGTCAGAATGCAATATACCAGAAACTGAATGGCCTTTATAAAGGGAATTTATTACATTATAAGTTTACAATTCTAAGGCCCTTAAAATGTCCAAACTAAGGCATCCAGGGAAAGATACCTTGATTCAAGAAAGGGCAATGGGTCCAGAACACCCTTGTCACCTGGGAAGGCATGAGGCTGGTGTCTGCTAGTCCTTTGGCTTCTGGTTTCAAACAGCTTCTCCAGCGGCATTTTCTTTATTCATCTCCAAATATCTAGGTCTCATGCTGGCTTTGCTTTTTCCAAAATGGTTCCCTCTTGATGAACTCTAATAAGTGACCCATCTTGAATGGGTGGGTCACATCTCCATGAAAACAACCTAATCAAAAAGATCCCACCCAACAATATTGAATCAGGATTAAAGAACATGGCTTTTCCGTAGTACGTAACAGTTTCGAACTGGCACAACATGATTAGTTGATATTAATCTTCAAGGTTCAGTTTTCTTCCAAACAGTATAATACAACTCCAAGTATGAAGGGACACAGGTGACCTCTTTCAAGAATTCCACAAGACAATACAGGAACAGGGCTTCATAGAGCAACAGGGCTTCCTTCAAATTGACACAGTTCCCCTGTGCAAAATATTTCCCATCCTGTTTCAATGCTTTCATTGAAAGTCAAGAACCAATCTGAGAAACTCCCATGTGGAATCTTCTGGAGATCTGAAGATTGGAACAGCTGTCAAATCATTAATCACATAATCAAATTTTCTCCCTTCTTTGATGTATTTCTTCAGTACTGGGATACAGTACTATTAGAACCTGATGGCATTCTCCTGTAAGATTGTGTAAGACAACAGACATTTTTCCTGTCAAATACCTGTTCCAATAATGGGGAAATCAAAGCAGTCTCTTATCTCCTGTATCCAAAATCCTTCTTTCTGTGCAAAAAAAAAAAAAGCCCATCTTAATCTTTTACCATAAAGTGATAACTAGCCCTACATTTTGTCTATTTAAGCTTTCAGTAAATATTTGTTGAAAGGATACCCATTTCTGAAATTTTAGTTCTTATTGTTTGCCAATATTTACCTTTCAAAAAGAGTGAGAATTCAATTGATTGTATAAATAATAAATCTTAACCAATAAAAATTATCTGAAGAATACAAAGTGCAAAAAAAGATTGTATAAGATGTTAGCACAAGATTTTCGCAATATTTCTTACACCCATCAATCATCATTTGGTCAATCTCTATGATAGTAACCATTTTTGGTTATGGTTTGACTATTTCACATAATATGCCCCCCATCTCTGCCTCTCAGAATTAGTATATCTCAGATTTGGTATATGACAAATCACTCTTTGCTTTGAGTGTAGAATTTTAATGTTCTGATAAGATGAGTGTTCATCATTCACCACTTCATCAGTCATGCTCAACCAGGGGCCCATAAGCAGTGGGCCGGTATCAGTCAATGGCACCTCCTCAAATGATAGGTAGTGTATTAGTTTGCAAGCTGTCAGAATGCAATATACCAGAACTAGAATGGCTCATAAAATGAGGAATTTTGTAAGTTACAAGTTTACAGTTTAAGCCTATAAAACTGTCCCAACTAAGGTATCCAGGGAAAAATACCTTAATCCAAGGAAGCCCTATGGGTCTAGAACAGCTCTGTCAACTGGGAAGTAATGTGGCTGGCATCTACTGGTCCCTTCTCCTGGGCTCCATTGCCTCTGTTCCTGTGGGGGCTCCTCACTTTGCTTCTCCAAGGCTGGCTTTCATCTCTTGGCTTTCCTTGGCTCTCTCCAGATTCTTGCTTGCTTAACATCTCATGGCAATGTCTTCTGGGCTCCTAGCATCTCCAAACATCCATATCACTGTTCTCCAAGTGTCGACATCTATGTCAACTCTGCTCTGAAGTTTCTATCAGCTCTGTCATTTCTGAGGTTTCTCCAAAATGTTTCCCCTTTTAAAGACCCTAGTAAACTAATCAAGACCCACCTGGAATTGGTGGAATCATATCTCCATCTAATCAAAAGGTCAGAACCACAATTGGGTGTGCCATATCTCAGTGGAGGTAACCTAATCAAACGTTTCCAACCTAACTATTGAATCAGGGTTAAAACGTGGCTTTTCTGAGATACATAGTATTTTCAAACCAGCATAGGTGGTAATCTCCTTACCCTCCCAGTACTGCCCTGACTCAATTCTTTCATTCTTTCTTCTCCTTTATTCAAAAGATTGTCAGTTGGTTCTCGGTGCGCACGCCTTGTCAGC
>PVIY010010647.1:0-67957 GCA_004026745.1 Myrmecophaga tridactyla | reverse complement strand
GTTTGATAAGATAATTTTGAGCTGAATTATTATCATTAATGTACACTTCAACATCAGGTTGCATTATGTTTCTTTTATTTAGCAATGGTCCCTTATGGGTATAAATTAAATAACAAGAAATTAAGGACAAAATATCTTAAAACTGTATAGTAGTCAAAAAACATAAAAAAGTTTACAAGCACACTTATCTGATTGTCATTTGCCACCAAGTAGGCTCACCCTATACATTCTCAAAGGTGCAAAGACTTTTCCATTTTCAAAGGGAAAAATTAAAATGTTAAATAATTGAATAGATATTTAATCAAATGTTATTACTATTTTTAACAACGTAAGCTCCTTGGATTCACCTTTGCATCCTGGGTGTTTGTAAACCACCAGATAGGAAATGCTGATTTACTCTATCACTGAAGTCTCAGCTATGATGCCAGATTGGGTTGTTAAAATTGTCCAATTCTCTGGCCAGTGGCAGAGATGCTCTAACTGGTGACCAAGTGAAGAGTCTCTCAGAGCCAGAATGCACAAATCTGACAACCAAGTGACAGAAGTGGGACTGACACCTCTACTTACTTACTTGACTAATTCCAAAAAGGATTTGAAACAGCTCGCAAAAACAAACAAGCAAACAAAAAAAACTGGAGAGCATTAGTTCAAAAAGAAGTAAATAAGGCAATCATGGTAAAGGAAAATTAAGGCTAAAAACTAAGTTTTCTGAAAGTTTTAATACTTCAAAAAGAATACTTACAGCAGAAAACACAGGAAAGAGTCTACTGATTAGTATGGAAAGTGCCGCTAGCACATTTTGGAAGCCTCATGCCAGAAAGAAAGAATAAGGGTATCACAGTGTGGTGGTTAGATTCAGGTGTCAAGTTGGCCAGGTAGAGGTGCCTAGTTCTGTTGCTGTGGACATGAGCCAAGGGCATGTGAACCTCATCTGTTGCTGATTACATCTGCAGTTGGCTAGGAGGCTGCCTGCTGCAATGAATGATGTTTGATTTAATTGGCTGGTGCTTCAATGAGAGACTTAACGTAGCACAGCCCAAGCAGCTCAGAATACCTCATCTCAGCACTTGGAGCTCAGCCCAGGCCTTTGGAGATGCAGAAAGGAATCACCCCGGAGAAAGTTGTTGGAACCCAGAGGCCTGGAGAGAAGGCCAGCAGAGATCACCCTGTGCCTTCCCAGATAAGAAAGAACCTCAGTTGAAAGTTACTTTCTTCTGAAGAACTAACGAAATAAATCCCCTTTTATTAAAAGCCCATCCGTCTCTGGTGTGTTGCATTCTGGCAGCTAGCAAACTAGAACACACAGCATCTGGGCTAGTGGGATTGACTTTCACTAGGAAATAGGGTTGCTACTTTGAAATGGAAACTGAGAGTTTTAGGGAGTTTTTGGAGACTGCAGCAGACACTGTGCCCATGTTTTACTCTCATTTTCTGAACTCTTCTGTTGTAATTGTTGAGCCAAGCTGAGATATATTACACCTCAACAACAAAAACCTATTATTATCCCATCGCATTTGCCTTAGAGCCACCACTACACTAAGCGCTCCCAGAAAAGTTCGTTGTTCTATACCCAATTTTAAATATTAAGAAAAGAGAACCCAAGATCCTTAACAGGCAGGGATATTAGTGATTTAGGCACCTTAGGAATAAAACCAATCCAATAGGAGGAAAAGTCACAATCATAGTCCTAAAATAAGGAAAACACAGAATGGCTGGAGTCAGAAGAGAGTGAACTATCAAGACGATCTTGTGACCAATGTGCCACTGTTCTATTTCTCCTTGCTTACTACTTGGTTATAATTACCACTGTCTTCTCTTTATCTTTTTAAAGAAGAATTATATTTTTTCCTTCTTTTTCCCCCCTGTTTCCTTTGACTATTATATATAGGATAGAGTGTTGTTGTTGTTTTTTAATTTAGTCCCTAAGTTGCAGAATTGTGAGATAAAAACACAAAAGAAATAGAAAAAGAACGAGCATAACCCAAAGAACACAGATTCCAGGAAACGGTGGCAGATGAAATTGTCTCAACATGAGTAGAAGGACATGGCTTTGGGTTGTCTCCAACAAGGGAGCCCACTGCTGATACCTATACTATCAAAATCTGCCACCTGAGCACAGGTGATGATGTAGGGAAAGACACAGAACTCAAACTGAGAAAAGAAAATTCCCGCTCCCAGGAACCTGGAATGTGGGGTGAAGAGCACAGAGACTGAGAGTTGAAGGATCTGAGTTGCTTCAATGTCAAAGCCCCAGAGGGTAGGTCCAGGGGCTCTGCTGCTAAAAAATACAACAGACACCCATTTTAATCAATAAGTAATTCTTTCCATTCTCAGTGATACTCCAGCATTCTATTACTAAATTCCTTTACTGTTACTATCAGTTATATTTTATAAGGGCTTAAGTTAGTATGAGTTGTAGATTTTATTCCTTATAAATAAAATAACTTTAGTACAAGTCCAGTAAGATCAATCAAATTTTTTATAAAACATAAGCTCAGTCTAAAATCCACATGGAAAACCAAATGCACTAGAAAAACCAATAAAATGTGGTAAAGATGAAACAATGAATAGAGAATTGTCCTGACAAACAGCAAAATATACTATAAAGCTACAGCAATTTAAATATGTGTTATTGTTATAATAATGCAACAATAGATGAAAGAATGAGAAGGTCCACAAACAGATTCACTTATATGTAACTTGAAAATGTTGTAAAGGCAAAACTCCAAGTAAATAAAGACATTATCAATAAATAGTCTGAAAACAATTTTCTTTCCACAGAAGGGACAAAATGTTAAATTAGACCCCTTTTCACAGCATATATAATATTGAGTTTAAAATTATTTAAGCCCTGGGTGAGTCATGGTGGCTCAGTGGCAGAGTTCTTGCCTGCCATGCCAGAGATCTGGGTTCAGTTCTCAGAGCCTGCCCATGTTAAAAAAAAAAAAAAAAATTATTTCAGCCTCTAAAAAATGTTTTAAATAATAAAGATATTAGTAGAAATTTTTAAATGAAGTGAAATATTTGGGTGAGTGGGTGTTAATAAGATATCAAAATTACAAAATACAATCCACAAAAATTTTACTCTCTAAGAATTTGAAATTTCTAAACAGTGAACAACATAAGCAAAACTAAAAACCAAGTGGCAGCCTTAGAAAGCTGTTTGGAAAACATAAGAAATGACAGAAAAGATTTAATTGCTTTAGTGTACAAAGAAATCATTGAAAAATCAGTAAATGATATGGTCGGAAAATGGGTACAGAATTTGAAAAGGCTACGCATATGAGAAATAAAATGACTCACAAACGCAATGAAAGATGCTCAGCTTTGTTGGAAAATGAAAGTGAAACAATTATTAGAGGCAACTTTTTACCTGTCATATTGGAAAAATCTTTAAAGTTTGAAAATATCACATTGGAAATATTAAAAATGGAAGAAAAGGAGGCTTTTGTATGACCATTTGGTGGGAATATTAAATCTTACAGGCTTTTCAGATGGTAATTAGACAACAGCTAGTAAAATGTTAATTTAACATTTCTGCTCATAGAACCTTTAAAACAATTCCACATCTGGGTATTTGTCATACAGAAATACACATACAGGTATACAAAGGTACATGGTCAGGAATCTTTGGTATTGTAAGTAAAGACAAAAAAAAAAAATGGGGAGATATATCACATCAGTGGGATGAAACTAAAGACATTGTAAACACCAAAGGTGGGATAAGCTGGAAAAGTTGGAATTAAAAGTAAGGCTTATAAAGGGCTGCTCAGGGTCCCACAATGTCCATTCCAAGTAATGAACTGTGTAAGATCTCTGTTGATAGCAAAATCTAGGCCTACACAAGAAGCTGGCAGAAGAAATATACAGGAAAATGGCAAACCTGAAGAGCTCTTGTGAGCACAAGCTGGCTTGTGCCTGGTGGCACTGCATTAAGTCTGGGAGCAGTAATCTGGACATGATAGAGCGTGGCCGGGGAAACAAACCTAAGAAAGGAAATAAATAACCTTGAAGTTCAGATGGAGGATCTATTAGCCCAGCAAAATTACTCTGACCATGAGCACAAAACGGTTACTTTATACAGCAAGTCAAGAATAGAGATGAGAAAAATTGAAAGAGTTGCCAGGAAGCCTTTAGAATGCTGAAAAGGAAGCCTGATAATGAATTTGGTCCTCTCACAGTTCCAAACCTTCTGTCTGGAATGCATCTTCCTCCACTTCCCCAGTACACTTTCCCTTGCTAACTCTTGGTCATCATATAAGATTCAGCTTAGATACAATTTCCTCCAGGACATCTTCCCCAAACCACACAATGCCAAAGTAATTTGGGTTCCTCTGTTTTAATTTTTCATATTATGTATAGTTTGTTCTTCATATTACTCATCACTGCTTGCAGTAATATAGCTATATGACTATATTTTTTGTTACTTTTGTTAAGTTTCTGTCTTTCTGACCCACTAGACCGTCTGTAACAATTTTCAGTTCACTGCCACCCCAGTGAGTAAAAGAGTGCTTAACATATACTACTAATAATAGTCATTGTGAAATAGTTAAGTAGTTAAAATTTATCAAGAGTTTACTATGTGCCACTTTGCTAAGCTTTTTATGTACAGTAATTCTACTCTTCTAACCATCCTGATGATGTAGATAGTATTACAATCTGTATCTTACAGATGCTGAAAATGTGACACAAAGAGATTCATAAATATACTAAAAAAAAAACCCAAAAAGCATGTAATACAGCCAGAATTTTGAATGCTCCTTAGGCATCTGATGAGCAATGAATAAATAAGCATAATTGTCTATCAGTAAGGAAAAATAAAATAAGTTGTGTTTTTTTTTAATTTACTGAATATGGCATAATCTTTGAAAAGAATAAGGAAGATCCATATATAGTAACATGGGGAGAAACTGAAATACTGTTAAATGGAAAAACAAGTCACAGAACAATAGCATCTCCTCATTTGGGTGAGTGTGTATAGATACACTACATTTCTGTGAATGCTGAAAGTCTGGATAAATATACCCCCAAGTTATACCTGAGGATGAAGAAAATAATTTGGGAAAAGGGAAATAAAATAGGACCTCTGCTTTTTGCTTGAAATACATATTTTTAAATATTTTATAAGAAATCTCTATTATATTTAAATTTTATAAACATAAGACTTCCAGGGGAGATGGCAGAGTAGGGAGCTCCAGGACTTAGTCCTTCCATCAAAACAACTATTAAACAGGCAAGAATTGTCTGAAACAACTATTTTGAAACCCCAAGGCCAGAAAAATACTAAATAGCATCCAGGAAAGAGAAGAAGGAAAAGACTGATAGATTACAATAAGGAACTGTAAATTGCTCTATCTTTGTACAGCTACCGATGTCCACCTCCCCACTTTCAAAGCAGGCTGTCATGGGCTCCAGTTTCTGGATAGCTGCTGGTGAAAGAGAAGGATGTAAAAAGACTCTTCCTCAAGAACAGCAGTGGGCACTGTTCATCATTAATCATGGTTTTTGACTAGTGAATTCAGATCGCTGAGTCCCAGCTCCCAGGACAGGTATTGTTTAAACCCACCCCAGACAAAGATGGCAGTCGCCATTGTTTCAAACCTCCCCAGGCAGGGGTGGAGGCAGTGGAGATTTAAAGACACAGCATTTGCTCAGGGTTGTGGGAGATGGTTACCTAAAGGGCTGCATTTGCTGGGCAGGCCAGGAAAGCTCAGCTTTGGGGAGACATCAGAGAAGATTTTGGAACCCTTGCTGATACCCTCCCCATGGCATTTTGGAGGCAGTCTGCGCTACCTTCATGAATCCCGGCCCTAAGTTGGCTGGGAAAGACTAACTTGGGAAAGTTCTCTTGAGGTGACTTTCCTCCAAGAATATTTATTCTAGCAAAAGGCAGTGTGAGACAAAAAAAAAGAAGAAGAAGAATGTTTAAAAAAAGCTATAGAGGCAGACAGTCTGAGAAAAAAAATCCTTCTGGTTTCAAATACCTGGAGCAATGAGCTCTGTCTCCTGGGAAACAAAGGGGACAACTAAAATCCTGTAAACAGAGGAACTCCAAAATATATAATAAGCAAAATCCCAGGACAAGACAGAGGCCCACAAAGACAAGGAAAATCTTGCAAAATGTTTCAGATTTGGGCAGAACTTCCAGATAGGAGGGTTGAAGCTCAAGAAAAATCTCTGTCTTATAGCCAGCTGGTTACAAAATCAAGAAACAGGCATCCAAGAGAGTAAAGTTCAGAGTTAATATTATAAAAATTATAAATGTACATGTGCAACAAAAAAGGACAAGACAAAAAAGAAACAGGAGGTGATGGTCCATCCAAAGGAAAAAAATAAGGAAACAGAAAACATCAACAAAGAAGATTAAAATATGGATATACCAAAAAAGGCATTTAAAAATTATCTTAAAATTGTTCAAGGAAATGAAGGAAAGAAGAGAACTAAAGGATATCAGGAAAACAGTGAATGAACAATAGTGAGAGTCTAAATAAAGAGAAAGAAATTTTAAAAAGGAACCAAGCAAAGCTCCTTGTGTTGAAGTCCACGATAACTTAAATGAAAAATGCCCAGGAAGATTTCAAGGACAGATTGGAACTGGCAGAAAAAATAATCAGTGAACCTGAAGGCAAAACACTTGAAATAAGTGAGGCCAAGGAACAGAAAGAAAAATTTAAAGTGAAAGTAGCCTAACACAGCTATGGGACACCAATATATGATTATGGGAGCCTCAGAAGGAGGGGAAGGAGAAAAGGTGGTGAAGGAATGGTCAAAGAAACAATGAAAGAGAACTCCCTAAACATAGCAAAAGAGGTGAAAATGCACATCCAAGTAGCTCAGTATCCACACAGTATAAATATGAAAAAATATACACCCCATCATATTTTGATTACTCTAGCAAATGCAAAGACAAGAAGAGAGTCCTAAAAGCTACAAGAAAAGCAACGTGCAGTATACAGGGGAGCCCCAATTAGACTGAGTGCTAATTTCTCATTGGAAACAATGGGTTGAAATACTTAAACCGCTGAAGGAAAACAACTGCCAGTCAAGAACTTTATATCCAGTGAGACCGTCTTTCAAAAATGAGGTAAAGATGAAGATATTCTCAGATAAACAAAAGCTGAGGGAATTCATCACCGCTAGACTTGCCTTACAAGCATTGCCAAAGGAAATTCTTCAGATTGGAAGAAAACGAGATGAGACAGTGGTTCAAATCCACATAAAGAAATAAAGATCTGTGGTAAAGGTAACTACTTGGGTAATTATAAATGCCAATATTATTGATTTGCTTTGTTTGGTATGTAACTGCACTTCTTGATTCCTATAGGTGCTAAAATGCAAATGCATAAAAATAATGATAAATCTAGAATTTGGAGCATACAATGTACAAAGATATGACGGATAATAGGTAGAAAAATCGTGAGGACACAGAGGGTTATACAATGCATGCTATTATATAATTAAGTTGTAATCAAATCAAATATGCTTTTTTTATATTTAGGATGTTAAATTTTAACCCCATGGACACCTCAAGGACAGCAGATGAAAAATTTATCCAGATAAAAATGAGAAGGCACTCAACATGGTATAACAAAAAAGCAAATAAATATAAAAGTAGGATTTAAAGGAAGAGAAGGACTAAAGAAGTATCAGACTTACAAAGGTTAAGTAGCAAAATGGGATAATAAAGTCTGTCTTATCAGTAGTGACTTTAAATGTAAATCATTTAAACTGTCCTGTCAAAAGTCAGAGATTAGAAGAATGAATTAAAAAGCATGACCCAACTGTAAGCGATCTGCAAAAGATTCACCTTAAAGTCAAATATACAAGTAGGCTGATGGTGAAAGGATGGAAGACTATATAACATGCAAATAGGAACAAAAATACAACACGGGTGGCTATTCTAATATTAGATAAACAAGACTTCAGGTCAAACACAGTTATGCGGGACAAAGATGGTCATTATACTGATGAGGAGAACAATTAAACAGGAAGATATAAAAATTATAAACATACACACCTAACAGCAGAGCCCCAAAACATATGAAGTAAATACTGATAGATTTGAAGGGAGAAATCAATGATTCTACATTAATAGTAGGAGAGACTTTAACACATCATTTTCTGTAATGGATAGAACATCTAATCAGAAGATCAGTAAGGAGATTCATGAGTTGAATGATATACTAAACACCCAACTGAACCTAATGGACATATATAGAACACTGCACCCAACGAAAATAGAATAAACAATCTTCTCAAGTGCACATGGGTCATTCCCTAGGACAGACCATATGTTGGGTAACAAAACAAGTCTCAACAAATTGAAAAATTTTGAAATCATGCAATGTATATTCTCCAAACACAATGGAATGGAGCTAGAAATCAATAACAAAGGGAAAGATGGAAAATTTCACAAATATGTAGAAATTAAACAACATATTCTTAAATGGCATAAAGAGGAAATCAGAAGCAAAATTAGGAAATATCTTGAGGCAAATGAAAATGAAAATAAAACATACCAAAAATATGGGATGCAGTGAAAGCAGGGCTGAGAGGAAATTTAAGAGTTCTAAATGTTTACGTTAAAAAAGAAGAGCCACTTTAACTCAGAGACTTAAGCTCAAAACTGTAAGAACTAGAAAAAGAATAGCAAACTAAACCTAAAATGAGCAGCAGGAAGGAAATAACAAAGATCAGAGTAGAGATAAATGAAATATAAAACAAAAAAATACAATACAAAGACTCAACAAAGCAAAAGTTGGTTCTTCGAAAAGATCAATAAAACTGACAAACCTTTATCTAAACTGACAAAGAAAAAGAGAGAGAGCATACGAATAAAGAAAATCAGAAATGAAAAGGGAGACATTACTGCTGATTCTGCTTATAAATGGACTATAAGCAGATACTATAAACAACTATATGCCAATAAATTATATAATCTAGATGAAATGGTCAAGTTCTTAGGAAAAAAAAACAAAGTACCTACATTGAATCAAGAAGAAATAGAAGAGCTCAACAAACCAATACTAGTAGAGAGATTGACTCAGTTATTAAAAACCTCCCAACAAAGAAATGTCCAGGACCAGATGATTTTATGTTTGAAACTCAAACAAACATTCCAAGACTTAGCTCCAATTATACTCAAACTCTTTAAAAAAAAAATTGAAGAGCACCCCTTAACTCATACTACATGGCCAGATCAGCCTCATTCAAAACTGGATAAAGTTACCACAAAGAAAAAGAAATGCTACAGTAAGTCTTGTTTTCTCTGTCCTGTATAAACCTTCCTGACAAAGAGTATCTGGAATAATAGGACAAACATCTGGTCTTGGATTTAAATATAATTTGTATTTTGGATTGTGAACAGAATGTAGCAAAAGCATTTTTCAGTGGACTAGTCATGGATCCTTTTCTCTATAATCTGTGAAAGTTAATATTAAAAGTGCTATTACTTCCACAGCTCCCAAGCCTTACTTAAATCTTAAATCCACTTATAAACAGCAATGCTGAACTCTTTCTAGTCATTTTGATTCAATGTGCAGTTATTGTTCTTGTTTTGATAATTAAAATAATCAAGTTTTTGTTGATTCTTTTTCTGCCAGAAAAAAAAAATATGCTGTAGAAAACACACAGTGAATTTTTCTTTGGATTACTGAATTTTTCAACTCCAGAATATAAATTTGGTTCTTTTAAAATAATTTTTATCTTTTTATTGAGATTCTTTACCCGTTGTCATTACACTTTCCTTTAATTCTTTTTTTTTTTTTTTTTTTTTTTTTTTTTTTTTTTTTTTTTTTTTTTTTTTTTTTTTTTTTTTTTTTTTTTTTTTTTTTTGGCTTGGCTGGGCTCTGGGAATTGAACCCAGGACTCCAACATGGCAGACGAGAATTCTGCTACTGAGTTATCTTGTCTGCCCTCCTTTAATTCTTCAAGCATGGTTTCTGTTCTAGTTTGTTAGCTGTCAGAATGCAATATACCAGAGACAGAACAGCTTTTAAAAAGGGGAATTCAATAAATTACTAGTTTACAGTTCTCACACTGAGAAAATGTCCCAATAAAAACAAGTCTATAGAAATGTCCAATCTAAGGCAAACAGCGAAAGATACCTTGGTTCAAGAAGGCCAATGACATTCGGCATTTCTCTCCCAGCTGGAAGGGCGCATGGCAAACTTGGCAGCATCTGCTGTGGCTTTCTCTCCAGGCCTCTTGTTTCTTGAAGCTACCCAGGAGGCATTTGCCTTCATCTCCAAAAGTTGCTGGCTGGTGAACTCTCTCCTTCTCATGCCCATGTCGTTCTGAAGCTTTCTCTGAAATATTTCCTCTTTTAAAGGATTCCAGTAAACTAATGAAGACCCCCACCTGGAACGATTGGTGACACGTCTCTACCTCATCAAGTTTAAAATCCACACTTGATTGAGTCACATCTCCAACATACAGTACTGAATAGGGATTAGAAGAAATGGCTGCCTTTACAAAATGGGATTAAGATTAAAATATGGCTTTTCTAGAGTAGATAAATCCTTTCAAATCTTTCCTTCAGTTCTTTGAAAATGTATAATTGCTTTGATGACTTTGTCTGATAAGTCCAACTTCTAAGGACATCTGGAAGTAGAATCTGTTGACTTATTTTTCTGAATATGAGTTAAACTTTTGTAGTTTTATTGAGTGTTTCACAATTTATATTGAGTAGTTGACATATTAGATAATATATTAAAGCAACACTGGATTCTAACTTTTTCCCCCTGGGAGTTTGCTATTATTATTTTTTATATGTTTGTGTTGTTGTTGTCATTATTGTTTAGTAACTTGTCTGAACTAAATCTATAAAGCCGGTCTACCAACAATTTGAAGCCACTTACATACTTGTTCAGGTTTTTTTCCTTATTTTTAATTTTAAGCCTGGCTTCCTAGAGGTTACTCTTGTGCTTGCATAGCTGAGCACCTGGACAAATATTGTTCAGGGGTTGTGTTTTATGCACTTGAAGCCACTAAAACTTCCACTTTCTGCTGATGAATATATCTGCGGGCTGTGGAGAACATTCAAATATCATATTGTTATCAGCAACTCACTGGCTTTTACTTTCTTCCAGGCTCTCTCAAATCTCCTCTCCACATACATATAGGCTCCTTTGGCCAGAGATGTGTGGACGGCTTGAGCTCACTCCAGTATCAGCTGCTTATGCACATAGATTCCAGTTTAACCAAGATACATGGAAAATTTATCAAATACTCCTCACTCTCAAGAACTCCTATTTAAATTCTTAGCTAAACTTCCAGTCTGTTACTTGCTCCAAGGAGGACACAGCCTGAGGTTAGTGGATATAAATTGGTCCACCCTGTTGTACAGAGATCGCCAGCTTAGCTGACAGTGCTGCTAGTCAAATGAGCCTCCTCCAGCATTGGCAGCAAAACTCCTGGTTTCATGACTGCCCCATGGCATGCCAACAAGTCTGGAGAGAGCCACAGAAGGATCCCCAGGCAAGAACACCACAGACTCATGCTGTTCTTACACAAAGTTTAGTCGTTTCTATGAATAAAAGTTTCAATGTTTATTGTAGGCCTTTAGTCAATTTTCAGAGTGCCAAAATGCTTTTTCTGACAATTTTCTCCAGCTCTATAATTGCTTTGGAAGCAGAGGATTTGTTGACTTTTTAACTACATCATACTAGAGGTTGAATTGTCTAAAATTTACTTTTAACCAAATAAGTTTTGACTGTAACACATTTACTAAGTAGTAATCTAGCACTTGAAATCCAAATATATATTAGAAAGGCTAGAGTGTACAGGGAATTAAAAACTAGTTGATGTGCTTCAACAATTAATTCAAGACATTATTAGAGAAATATATGTTTCAAATATGTTCAAATATAAGAATAATCATTTGAAAAATAAAGATACAATGCTTACCATTAAATTATTAAAAAGTAAATACTAAAATAAATGGAGTTTTGTCAATGCAACAAAAGCCAGAAGGTGGGAGGGAGAAGTCAAAGAGCAGTTCAAATAGAAAAACCCAATTGATGACCCAATGATAAGACCAAACCTATCATAGTCACATTAAATATGGTTATGTGAATCCAATCTGTTCAGGTTCAGAACTCATCTGATTGGTTACTAAAATAAAGCTACATGCTGTTAACAAGGAACACACTGAAAATTGAATTGCACAATATAGAAAACAACCTCAGGACAGGAAAAGAAATACCAGGCAAATAAGAAAAAAAAGAAAACTACTATAACCTGTTGAAATCAAATGACATAAAATGCAAGCCCAAAAGCATTTAAAAGTAAAAATGAGGGATATTTTTATTAATAATAGAAACTGTTAATAAAAGAAAAAATGTTTTATATTATTATAAGTACCATTTACATTGAAATTTATTCAAAATAATAAACATTGTCATACAATTTTTTGCAACTAACAACATATCTTTAAAATAAATAAAGTAAAAAAAAAGATAATAGAACCAAAATAAGAAATTAGCAAATCTGCAGTTATGGGGGAGAATTTGACACAGCTGTCTCTGAAAACACAGATTAAGTAAAAATTTTTTTGATCTGCAAAATTTTATTAAGCAATAGCTAGACAACTCTTACAGCTTCAAATCATCAAGCAAAAAAGATAAGAAGAGTAATCCATCATAACAATGACAGAAAATAATTTGAATAAATCACATCATTTTAAATGCAAACCATTAATGCTTTCTAGAACACCTCCTGTACAATCTAATATACAAGATACATAAGAAAAGAGGCAAATAAGGGTGAGCTCATTAAAATGCAATCAGAAATTTCAACAGATCTTGCTCAGAAAGTAAAACAAAGCAGGATGCTGAATTCGAAAGAATACATTATAGGAACTGAGGTGTACAAGGCAGTCTACACCATTTTCCAAGATTTTAACAAGAACATGTTGGTGGTTTTGTTTGATCTGGGAATGAGCACCTGCATAACTGCACTTATATTAAAAGAAAAAACATAAGGAAAAAGCCAGTAGTAATAAAATTGAAAATATGTCAAAATTTACACTACCAAAATTATGCATTTTTAAAGAATGAAAAAAAATCCCATTGGTAAATAATACAGTGCCTTTTCCAGTCAAACACAAAACCCATGCTTTTCTATAACAAGAATTTTGTTATCTATAATAAATGAGATCTTAAAACTCTCCCTCTCCCCTCAAGAAAGCAAACTTGTAAACTGAAAATACAGGTACAAATAAAGTTATAAGAAAATTGCACAAAGCCAAAGAGAATGAAAACAGAACAAAATAAGCCACAACCCTTCAAAGTTTTGTCAGCCAGAGATAAGGAAACACTCAAATGGTGAGGAGTTGAGTTGTTTGTTATTACAAAATCCCAGGGTCTCAAACTGTTTTTAGACACATCTCAACTAACTTCGTTACAACCACTGACACAGAGACACAGTGGTTTCTTCTTCTCCAATGCTGGGTGGATAATTTCTTTTCCAAGAAATCTTTTGAATTAAGATACTGTGAAACTGCAGAGCACACTGAAGAATCCAAGTCAGCCTTGAAATATATTCCTTTTTGTCCTTTCTGAGACCAACCTACAGTTTGGGGGGCAGCGGTAATTCATTTTAGGGCTGCCCTCAAGACCAGCCACTGAGCAGGGCACACTCATGGACAATCTGTCTGTCTTATCTGGGATCAGGGCTTTTGTGGAAATGTTATGAGAACAGGATTCCAAATGTATTTGTTTCTAGAGGTGGACTTCCTAAAAATATGATTTGAGCTGCATTGGGTATATCTAGTAGGAAGCTCGTTAACAAAGGAAAAATAAATAGTTCTCTATGAAAAGGCATTGTTTTAAAACATGCTTTCTAAGTCTGAAAAGTGAAACAGTGACACATTGTGAGATCTCAGGCTGTTACAGCTGGAAGGGAGTTTAGGAGTTTGTCGTGGCTGTCCCTTCCACTTTAAGCATGGACAAATAGAGGTCCACACAGCCTCAGGAATTTGGCCCAAGGCCACCCTCCAGCTTTGGGACAGTGCAGGCTCCACCCCAGGGCCTCCCTACTTTATGCTACACTGTGACAAGATGTACATGCACTCGTTTCTTTGACATTCTACAAGAGTGCCAAGGTCATGGATAAAAAGTATTAACCTGTCAAACCCTTTGCTTCACACTGACATCGGAGCTTTGAGCTTCCTTGGTCCCAATTTTTTTCATGATGTACATTTAATTGGTATACTGTACAGAAATATGTGCCTTGGGTTTGATGAGGTTAGAGTTTAAACTCATTTAAAATTGGTTTCTAGGTTTGTTAATACACCGCTTCCCTCAAAAAAGTCATAGATTCTTTATGTAGTTCACTTCTTGCTGGACCAGTGGTTTTAAATGTAAGGATTCATTGAAGTATTTTAATATGTGTAAATTGCTATGAGTGAACAGGAAGTACTTAGAATTCTGCTGCTCAAAGTACTGACTTTAGTATTTAATAAATTGAGACGACTGAAACGAATTTTTTCATATAAATAAAACAATCATCATTAACTTAAATGACACAACATCACAACTGCTGCCCACACTGATGTAAGCATTGTGTTGGCATAAGTTTATACCCTCTTTTCGGTCCCATGGAGCAGAGACAAGGCTGGCAGCTGCTGCCTCTCCCTGGACACTGGCAGGCCCATGTGAATCTGAAACATCAGAGAACGTGGTGCCTTTTGTTCTCCTGTTGAGAACATGGCTTTTGAGGAGCAAGCTGAGAATTTAGTAAGTATAGTTTATTATTTGCTATACATATCCATTCTCTCTTCACACATGTATTTATACCTTTGATTCCAAGGATTTCCCCCTATATTTGCTCTTAAAAAAAAATTCTAAAATGTATCCTTAGGTGGTCTTTATCTCAAAAATCAACCAGAACTTAACATATTGAAGCATATTATTTAATATTCCTTCCTTTGCCTCTCTCATTCTAAAATGACTCCCACGTCATTTCACATCACCCTCTACTTCTAATTAAAAATAAAATTTTCAATAAAGAGGGAGGCATTATTTTAGGATGTACTATCATAAAAAATAATCTCCTTTCTATAAATTGTTACCACAAAAATCAAGAAAAATTATTTTTAGGGATTAATAGGAATTTTTCCCAATTAGAAAAAATTGTAAATTGTCCTGCAAAATCCCTTTTATCACATACTTTTTAATTTTTTGCTGCAAAATATACTGCTTCCAAAGAAGTCATTACAAAGTTATTATTTTTTTCTAAATAAATAATAAAATGGGCATAACTCACCAATAATAGTAACAAAATAATTCTTAAAAACACTGTTAAAAATAAGACATCTTTTGGACAATAAAAGCAGGGGAATCGCACTTAAATTATTTTAGAAATAGACTATAACCTTTATTGCACAACTAATAATAAGCATTTGAAACACTTTATCAAGCTACAGAAACGCATATAAAAGAATTAGATAATTCTGAATACATTGCTAAATTCTTTCTGGAAGAATTTACCCACCAAAAATCAGGTTCAATTTCTTTAAATATAAAATGGTAAACTCTAGGTATTAACTGGCAGACATCCGTTATCAGATTTAAAAACCTCATCAATCTCTTTGGGGTCGTGTGGCAATAGTTCCTGAAGGAAAAGGAATGGGCCAGGTTCTTTTCTGATTTTTATGCCACAATATTTCTTCATGCTTACAGACCAAAACAGGGATTTAGCAAAAAATTATTTTGGGTGAACAGGTGGTTCAGTGATAGAATGTTCGCCTTCTATGTGGGAGACCCGGGACTGATTGCTGGACCATGCACCTGCAAAAAAAATATTATTTTAAAAACACTTTTCTGGGGCACCTCTTCCAGTTATCTGTTTTCAAACATCCGAATGTAGGATCCTAAAGCAGTACATAGAACTTGTGCTCCTCCCCTAAGCAACCTCACAGATATGAATAACTGAAAATGGTTAACTAGGTCTGGTCATCAGAACTCAAAACAGGAGCAGTGGGTTAGGTGGACTGACTTACTGATGGATTTACTTGCAGTTAAAGAGTAAAATGGTTGAGGACCTCCTCAAAATTAAAAACTTTTGCACTTCAAAGGACTTTGTCAAGAAAAACGAAAAGGCAACTATATTAGTTTGCTACAGGCTACCAGAATGCATTATACCAGAGATGGAATGGCTTTTATAAATGGAATTTATTAAAGAAAAAATATGGAATTTATTAAGTAACAAGTTTAAGTTCTAAGGCCATAAAAATATCCAAGCTAAGGCACCAAGAGAAAGATACCTTGACTCAACAAAGGCCAATGTCTGTCACATGGGAAGGCATATGGTTGGTCTTTGTTCCAATTCTGTTTCTTCCAGCTTCTGATTCCAGTGGTTTTCTCTCTAAGTATCTGTAGGCCTTCTCTTAGCTCCTCTGGGACACAACTCTGGGTTCTGGCTTTCTTGGTGTGCCAGTTGTAAAGTATTACGTACCCCAGAAAAAAACATGTTTTAATCCTGATTCAATCTCATGGAGGCAACCATTTCTTTTAATCCTAATTCAACACTGTAGGTTGGAAACTTTTGATTACATCATCTCCCCAGAGATGTGGCACGCCCAATTGTGGGTGTGACCTTTTGATTAGATGGAGATGTGACTGCACCAATTCCAAGTGTGTCTTGATTAGTTTACTAGAGCTTTTAAAAGGGGAAACATTTTGGAGAAACCTCAGAAATGACAGAGCCTACAGAAACTTCACAGCAGAGCTGACACAAATGCTGATACCTGGAGAACAAAGACACAGCTATTTGGAGATACTTGGAGCCCAACAGATATTGCTGTGTGCCTTCCCATGAGATGTTAAGCAAGCCAGAACCTGGAGAGAGCTAAGGGAAGCCAAGAGATTAAAAACAGCCCCCAGAGAAGCAAAGCGAGGAACCCCCACAGGAACAGAGGCTGAAAGCAACAGAGTCCAGGAGCAAGGGACCAGCAGATGCCAGCTATGTGATTACCCAGTTGACAAAAGTGTTCCTGATGCATCAGCCTTCCTTGAATCCTTTTCCTGGATGCCTTAGTTTGGACATTTTTATAGGCTTAGAACTTATTAAATTCCCGCTTTTAAAAGCTGTGCCAGTTCTAGTATATCTCATTCCAGCAGCTTGCAAACTAAAACATATTTTGGTACCAGAGAAATGGGGTGCTGCCATGCTTTGCAAATGCCAAACATGTTAGAATAGGTAAGGGGAAGATTCTATAAAAATTGTGATATGCTTGATAGAGAAGGCCTAGAGTGCTTTGAAGAGACTATTGGTAGAAATGTGTACTTTAAAGATACTTCTGATGAGGCTTTAGACAGAAATGATGAAAGTGTCATTGAAAACTGGAAGGAAGGCATTCTTTGTAGATGGAAGGTAGAATTTGAGGGTGATGAATTTTGGATATTTAGTGGAAGAAGTTTCCAAACTGAATGTGGAAAATGCAGTCTGACAGCTCCTTGAAATTTATAGTAAAATTCAAGAGGAAGGAAATAAGTCGAGATCTGAACTCTTGCATACAAAGAGAACAGAACTTGATGGTTTGGAAAATTCTGAGCCTCTAGAAAATGAGACACCAGTGAATAGGGCCCCACATGAGGATTTATCCAAACAGGGATGTAGTCAGCCATTACAGGACAAGAAAGGATTGGAGATGGAGTTATTCAGAAAGGATTTGTGGAAAGTCCTATTGTATGATGAGTATGATCCAGTATATTACATAGAAAACGAATGAGAGTGTTGTGAGATCTGAATAAATGGAACAATTGCCAGACTTGACTAAAAAGGACAGAAGGTCTGGAGGCAGGAAATCTGGGGCCAGGATTGCAGACCCACCCATACATGTGGAGAGGGTGGGCTTGCCCCACAAGGAGAGGGCGGACCTTCTGCTTCATTGCTCAGGAAGAATTGTGCTGAGAGTAGAGCACATAAACCAGGTATTGGGGGGAGCCTGGCTGCCACCCCATTGTTCTGGAGGCATTAAGTGTGTGCTCTAGAGATGGCAGAGATCCTGGGAACTTCCAATGTATTCATAGGATGGAGCCGAGAAAAACAGGTGGTGCCCGCAGCAAACCCCAGTGTCGCAATTCACCCCACCATTTGAGAGAGCAAGGTGGCTGCATAGGCCCTTGGGAAGGGGGTGACTGCTGCTTTCCAAAGCCCTAGGAATAAATGACTCTCAGACTTTGCAATCCAATGGCATTTGCCCTGCAGGTTTTCAGAATTGTTTGGGTCTGGAGACCTCTGTTTTCCCTCTAATTTCTCCCAATGGCAATGGAAACATCTATCTTCTGACTGTTCCCCCTTTGTATATTGGCAGCAGATAACTTGTTCTGAGTTTTACAGGTCTGTGAGCCAGAAGAAACTTTTTCTTTCTTAGAGCAGACCATGTCTGTAACAGACTTTGATGAGATTTTGTATTGGTTTTTAACTTTGTATTGTATTTGTATTGTTACTGAAATGGTTTAAGGCTCTTGTGATATTGTGGAACTGCCAAACTGAATGTATTTTGTATATAGAAAAAGCATGTCTTCTGGGAGGGTCAGAGAGTGGAATATGAGAACTATGTTTTCTGCATGCTTTTTCTGTAAACCTATAAATTCTCTAATTAAAAAAAAAGATAAATAATGAAACAGGAATAAGTATTTGTAACTCGCAATATATTCAAAGGTGTAATTTCCTTAACGTATAAGAAACAAAAACAACCAAATGTGAACAAAGGATACCAACAGACAGTTCATAGGAAGGGACTCGCAAACCATTCTGAAAATTACGAGCTATTCAATTTCAGTACGGTAAGAAAAACAATCATCAAAACTAGTAAGTAAGGATTGGGTTTTCACCTATCACATTAGGAAAGAGCAAAAGTTTGCTAACTCACTGGGTTACACTGCCAGTTTTGAATTATTTCTCAACTCCAAACCCACCCTGCGAACTCTATGATGCTGGTTCTGGGATTCTGCAAACCACATTTCCACTCGGCCCCTTGGCTCCTTCCCAGGCTTCATCAATAGTGGGTGCTGGAGGGAAATCGAAAGACTGAAAGTGGAAGAAGGGACTTGCTCCTTCCTGTTCCTGTCAACATGTTCCCTGAAAGTTCTTTCTCCCTGCCCCATCAATACTTCCCCTCAGTCCAGTCTGCAGTTTCTCCAGCACCTGAAGAGTCTGCTTTGTCTTCCCCTCATTGAACCATCACTAGCAAACCAGTGCTCCCTGCAGAGGTCCAGCCCCGCGGGGCCCCTGCTGGAGGCCTATCAGCACCAGCGGAGCAATACCCCATCCTGAGAAGTCTGAGATAACCCTTGTGGGGCCCTCCTCTAAGCCCTAAGTTTTAGTCATTTTAGCCTTTTCACTTGCTTGCCCATCCTAGAAACAGTGGCTGCGTTCTGTAATTGCTCTCTCCCTGATATCTTAGTATTCTCTCTTTGCCACGATTCTCTTCTTAACAATTTTCTACTTCATATGTCACATATAAAGTTTCAGTCTTCATGTAAACTCTTCAAGAAGGGCAATTTGACTCACCATTGGCCAGCAATTTTACTTTCAGGAATTTATCTTACAGATTTACTCATATGCAAATGAAATACTGTGTACAAAAGGAAATTCATAGTAGCTTTGTTTTTAAAGGCAAAAGATTCAAGGGGAAATTTTTAAATCACCAATAAAAGACAAGAAATTACAGTGAAGCACTGTGCAAAAATTAAAAATAAATTTTATAAAGCGCTATACTGCACCATTATGGAATGATCCCCAAGATATATTTTTAAGTGCAAAAAGAACAATGTGTTTGCATGCCTCTGCTTGCATTTTTAAAAAGTTAAAGCAATATATTTGTGTAAGGATAGAATATTTCTGGAAGAATACACAAGAAACTAGATGCCAGGGGAACAGCAATCAGAGAAAGATTTAAATTTTACTGTATATATTTTCAGACTTCTTGAATTTTGTAATATGTACACCTACAACCTATACAAAAATAAATTAATGCAAAAAATGAAAAATACCTAAAGGAAAAAAAGAACTTAAGAGCATTTTTCAGTTCAAAATTGCAAACTGTACAGAAATGTTTATCTGCTTTCTCTTCCAAGGCCACATTAAAAAGATGTTAAAAGAATAAAAATGATATAAAGCCACAACAATGAAGAGAACAGGACAGAAATGATCAGCAGTTGAAATATTTCTAAGAAAAGTTGAGCAATGCAATATTCTGAAGTTGGGCAAAGCAACCATAGCCTAGAATTTATGGGGAGTGAAAAAGACTAGCAAAATCTACCCAGGAGAAATTGGAAAAGCCCAGCCTCCAAGACTCTGAGAACCACAGATAGTGAAAGCTAGGCACTAAAAACTGGGATATTAACCCAAAGTTTATTAACAGCATCAAACTCAGCAATAGCTCACTTAGTCCCTTCACCAGAATGGCTGGTAAATGAGTGTTTTCTTTCAATCTAAAAATAAATACAGTCTTTAAAGTGGTTTTTATTTCCTAAATAAATTGAGCAAAATAGAACAAAGGGAGCTAGCAATGGTGTTAGGGTGCAAAGCACAGCTCTCTCGATGTTGTTTTGGTTTCCCATACACTCACTCAAAAAGAAAACCCACCAATGGACAGTCTCACACACACACACTCTGAAGTTTTTTATTGCCTTATTTTTAAATGTGATGCATAACCAAGGATCACTATGTATTTGAGGAAAGAATACAACATATAAAAACAAACAGACATATAATATAAGGAAGGAGAAAAGTAACCCTGGAGGCAACAGAGATTATTTAGGAAAGGAAGAGAATTTAAAAAGAAAATGAATATTCTCAGAGATTATAATCTCATATAATGAAAAAAAAGGTAATATGAAAAAGGAGCAATCAGAGAACAAAAGAAGTTACTCATAAATAAAAGTACATAGTTGTCAAATTGAAATGACTAATAAAGAATTAAAATATAGAATAAAGAAAAGCCCTCTGAAAATAGAACCCAAAGGTAAAAAGAGAGAAAGTAAAGAAAATCTTAAGAAGAACCATCCAGAAATTTAAATATCCAACCAATACAAATTCTAGAAAGAGAAAAACAGAGTAATTTTAAAAGAAATAAATTTTCTTTTAAGTTTCCAGACTGAGATGGTCCACTAAGCAACCCAACAAATGAATGAAGGAGGAAAAAAAGCCCACACACTTAGTCCCAAATTATTAAAATTCCAGAATAGCAAGGGTAAAGAGAAAATTCTAAAAAGACCTGAGAGGAAACATCAGTTCTCTAAAGAATGAGAAGCAGAGTGGCATAAGACTTAGCCAATCAGTGTTTAAAAAAAAGCTTCCAAAGTAATAAAGAAAAAAAATTTTCAATTTAGAATTCAATAGTCAACCTATCAATCTGTCAGGAATGCAGAATAAAGACATCGCCAAACATGTAAAGACACGCCAACCCAGGACATTTATCTCCCCCATATATTTTGTCAGGAAATTACTTTAAGACATGCTCCAGCAAATTTAAGGAGTAAAGCAAAAAAAAAAAGAGAGAGAGAGAAATGTGTGGTCAAGAAAGTGGGTATCCAGCCGAGGAAAATGATGAAGGAAGTCTCAGAATGTCTTCCCTTCAGCACATTGTCCTAGCTTGCTAGCTGCTGGAATGCAATATACCAGAAACCGAATGGCCTTTAAAAGGGGGAATTTAATAAATTGCTAGTTTACAGTTCTAAGGCTGAGAAAATGTCCCAATTAAAACAAGTCTATATAAATGTCCAATCTAAGAAATCCAGGGAAAGATACCTTGATTTAAGAAGGCTGATGAAGTTCAGGGTTTCTCTTTCAGGTGGAAGGGCACATGGTGAACACAGTCAGAGTTTCTCTCTCATCTGGAAGGGCACATGGTGAACACACCATCATCTGCTAGCTTCTTCTCCTGGCTTCCCGTTTCATGAAGCTCCCATGGGGGGCATTTTTCTTCTTCATCTCCAAAGGTTGCTGGCTAGTGGACTCTGCTTCTCATGGCTATGTTGTTCTGCTCTCTCTGAATCTCTCATTCTCCAAAATGTGTCCTCTTTTATAGGACTCCAGTAAACCAATCAAGACCCACCCAAGTGGGTGGAGACACATCTCCCCTAATCCAGTTTAACAATCACTCTTGATTGGGTTACATCTCCAGGGAGATGATCTAATTACATACAGTATTGAATAGAGATTATTCTGCCTTTACGAAATGAGATTTTGATGAAAACATGGCCTTTCAAACCAGCACACAGACCTAAAGAACAATCAGCCCAGCTTAGAAAAGAAGTACCGTTGGCTCCAAAAAAAGAAGCTGCCAATGGGTTGGGGTGAGGTGAGGGAACTAAAGGGGATCCTTTGATTTGGTAGTACCATTATCCTATAAAAACAGACAATATAAGGAGGGAAAAGGTGATTAAAAACTCCAAGGCAGAAAAATAAAAAGAGCTTGGAGGGAAATATAATCATAGCACTTCATTTGGCTCTGTGATGAGCAGTAATCCCATAGTCATAATAATGTAAACATGCCTGAGTTTCAGCTTTTAGAATCAATCTGCAGATAAAACACATATTTTTATTATGGTAGGAATAAATGTAAGCACTAATAGTTTGGCAATTTAAAAACATAAAGGATAGAAGAAAATAAAAAGGGGAAGAAAGAAATGAAAGGAAGTATAAGGATATTAATATTTTTCATCCTGTAAAATGTAAACTGAGGAGTAGAGACATATCTATAATGTCTCTTCTGTTTAAAATCAAAGTTATAAAGTAACCAATAGACCAATTAAAATGGTGTGCATACAAATATACCTAAAAGAGTGGGAGAGGAGATGTGGAATGGAAGCAGAGGCCAGAGGGATGTGTTTGCTGACTTTGATGATGGAGGGAATGGGCCAAGAGATGCAGGTGGCCATAGAAGTTGGAAAAGGCAAGGGAATGAATTATCCCCTAGAGCTTCTAGAAGGAACCTAATTCTGCCAACACCCTGCTTTTAGCCCAGCAAAACCATTCGGTAATTCTGACTTGCAAAATAATAAATCTGAGATTTTTTAAGTCACTAAAAAAAAAAATAGTGATACACCTTCATTTGGAGCATGTGCAAGGGGAAGTGATGAAGGCGAGCTGACGCTGCTCATCTCAGAACAGGAAATGTATAGATAATGTTGAAAATTGACAAAATAAGAGATAACAATGTAGCAATTTCTTTTTAGAGAAATGGAGGCCCTCTCTGGAAGGATGAAAATCAGAAATGGTAAAAATGTTTAAAGTGATTGACTCTACCCAGGGATAAAATGGTGAGACAAGAGACTTTTGCTTTTCCTTATAAGCAATTGTGCATTATGTCATCTTTTAATTGCAAGCACAAAGTACTTGGATGAAAATGTAAATGTATCCATAAAAATTTAAAGGAAATGTTACTTCACATATTGGTGAGGTCTTGAGCTTTGGGGTTTTAAATAAATGTGGAGAATGTAAACAGAACCAAAAAATATCTTACAAGATTATTTAAACCAGATAAATTCAAAATTATCATTTGATTCTGTGATGAGCAGCTTAATAATTTTTCAAACATCCATTTTCTTTGGGTTTCTTGGTATAGAAGCTGTTCTCAGAAGGGGAACTGGAAAACTCGGAAACTATATTAAATTTCTAGCAACTCAAATAAAGCTGCTCTTTCAATTCCCAAAATGTTCGTGGTTTACAATACAAAAAAGTATGTGCAGGTCTATAAGACAACCCGGATTTGAGTCCCACATCTGGAACTAACTCACCAAAAAATGTTTAGAAAATCAGTGCTTCTATCTGGGCCTCAGTAATCTCCGCAAAGTGAGAGGGTCTCAAAGATGACACCCACCCCCCAACGGCCATTGTGGACATATGTAGGGGAAGTTTTGATTGTCACAGTGATTAGAGACCCTGTACTTATTCACCTCTAAGTCTCTCGCAATGCTTATGACTGCCTGCACAACAAAATTGTTCCTTTGTGACTTTCAAATGACCTCCAAAATTTTCAAGTAGCTTAAAAAATAATATATTCATAATTACCCAAGCCTACTACTTCCCTCTGTTTGTTTGTCATATAAATACAAAATGTATTTTAAAGGATTTTAACCTAAGCTGGATTTTCCAGGAATGCAGCCACTGTGTAAATTGAGAGAAAAGTGGATCTTGTTTGGGTTAGAATTTTACCAAGAATCATTCGCCAGTTCATAAAAATCACAGACCAATGCTACTGTGATCTCTAAGTTAGCAAAACTCACCTATATCAGGTATATTTGTGGCTGTTGCATTCACAACAATTCTACTTACAGATGCAAGCTTTGGATTCCATTACATCATCTCCCGCAGTTGTGCCCAAGCACTTTCACATTGAAATATACAACATTTTGTCATAAATTACTTTCTTTTCTTTTCTTTTCTTTTTCATATTTTAGTTGGGACAGCCTGTTGATTTTTTTAAGGCCCTTGGGTGATAGGCTATATTACCTATGGGTTTCATTTGGGGATAATAAAGAGGGTGCTATAAGTAATTATCATATACAAAGAAAATTGCTTCTGATATAACTGAAAACTACTTATCTGGACAGTTTCTAAAATCCCTTCCAAGTATATCATTCTTGTCCTTTAGTAGTCCCTCTTTACAAAATGTTTCCCATAGTTTCCCATAGCCTGGTTCTCTACACAGTCCTCTGGAGATGCAGTAAGATCCGGGAGACAATAGCCCATGCCTTCAAAGTGGGGTAGGAGCACCGCAGTACAAGGGAGCATTGTGGATGGGTTCCAAAGACACCAGAGCCTGGGCAGTGACAATTAATTCCAAGAGGATCTACTGTCTGCAAGGAGCATAATAAGTTCAGGAGAGGTTCAAGGATCAACTAATGAATAGAGAACTCGTTCCTTTCTTCATGCTCATCAGATGCTGGTTCGGTCAGGCCTGGATCTGTTTCCCTGGCAAAGACAATGGTGCCTTAGACCACAGGACTTCAAGATCTTGGATCCTTTTCATCTTCACACCTGCTCTATTTTAGGATTTTGCCCATGGCAATGCAGGTGACCCCACTAATGTGTAAGTGATATTATAAAACTGCTTCTTAAGTCCAAGTCTTAGGGTTTCGGAGAAGATGTAGGAGGAATGAAGACCATTTCCAAACTGGGAAATGTGTATGGATTAATTAGAGACTCCAGACTGGAGCTCTGAGTCTGGGAAGCCACTGGAAACCTAAGAATGTCTAATTTCTTAAGTATTTCTTAAAAATACATTTTAACTCAGAATCTCTCAGAAGGAAATAAAGCAAAATATTAGGGCAGTATTATACTCAAATATATCCAATGTAGAATTAATTGCAATTGTAAAAAAAGGAGAAAACATCCTAAATATCTTATCCAAAGGTGCCCCAGGTTAGAAACCAGGGAGCTCTCCCTTACTCCACCTTCTCCTTTGCCTTCTCTTTCTGTCCTTTCAGACTTCTACTTAGCTTTCACACCCTTCCTTTCCTCTCTATCCCCACTGACACTAACCCCATCTAGGGCATCGCTGTCTCTACCCTGACTTGTTACAACTACCTTCTAATCCTCTCATCCTGACTGCACTCTTGCTGCCTTCTAATTCATTCTCAGCCCTCTAGCCAGAGTGATTGTCCCTTTATGAAAGTTTGGACATATCACTGTAATGTTTAAAATAATTCAGCAGCTTTCTATTGACCTCAGAACAAAATCTAAACAAACCTAGAAGATCCTTGAGGATCTGACACCGTGGAACTCTCCAACCCCAACTCCCTCACTCAGACTCCACATTTCAGCCAGTGTGAATTTTTCCATGTCTCAGGTGTACTATGACCTCTTTGTCTCTGGGCTTTTACACATACCATTTCCTCTTCCCAGAATACCCATCCCACTAACTCCTCCCCAACACACACACATATGTACGCACACACACATACACACTCCTAAATTTTGCTAACACCTACGGATCTTAAGGTCTTTATTTAGATTTGTTTTCCTCTAGGAAATCTTCCCAGCTTCTGAGAGCTGGGTTAGAGGTCTCATCTCTGTGCTTCCACAGCACCCCACTTTTCACATTGTTTCTAACTGAATTATTTGGTTTTGGTTTTTATGCACCCATAAACCTATAACTCCATAAAGCACAGACTTCAAATGTGACTTCAGTGACAAGTTTAGTAACTATTACTCCACATGCTTAATGCATTTTTGGAGGTATTACAAAGGAAATATGTTTTAGTTTGTTAAGCTGCAGAAATGCATTATACCAGAAATGGAACAGCTTTTAAAAAGAGAATTTATTAAGATGCAAGTTTCCAGTTCTAAGCCCATGAAAATGTCCAAATTAAGGCACCAACAAGAGGTTACCTTTACTCAAGAATGGCTGATGCCATCCGGAACATCTCTGTCAGCTGGGAAGGTGCATGGCAACTTCTGCTAGCTTTCTCTCCTCATTTCATAAGGCTTCCCCAGGGGCATTTTCCTTCTGCATCTCCAAAGGTCTCTGACTATGTGAGTTCTGTTGGCTTTGATGCTTTCTCCAAAATGGTTCCCTCTTAAATGGCTCCAGTAAGCAACCCCACCTTGAATGGGTGGAGACACATCTTCATGTAAATCACCTAATCAAAAGTTACTAACCACAACTGGGTGGGCCACATCTCCATGGAAACAAGCAAAAAAGATAACACCCAGCAATATTGAATGAGGGTTAAAGAACATAACCCTTCTGGGGTACATGGCAGCTTCAAAGTGGCACACAATAAGCGCAGCAATGACATATACAAAAGAATAAGCATCATGAAGAAGAAATTCTCTGTGTTTTATTTTTTCAGGTCTTGCCCACTCAACTGACCCAAATTTTTACTCTAATTACTTAAGCGTCATGTAGTGTGTGTGATTGGGTGTGCTTAGAAGTCCCTTTACAAAATATTTTCTTAAAATGTCATAAAAGAACCCTAGAAAATTATAAAACTCATATCTATCTTGAAGACTGCACACCTGGAAATTTAAGGATAACTCTACTATAGGCACTGATTAAATTATCCAATTTCCTTTCACCAATTAATTAGTGATAGACTTTAACCTCTATGACAAATGAAATATGAAATATTTTATATTTGTTTTAGCCTAGATCTTCTTCTTTGAGTTCCATATTTTTACCACACAGTTTGATCTGCTTTTTTGGTGTCTTTATGCTTTGATCCGTCTTTGTTTATGCAATTGTTTTTCCTTCTTTAGCAATTTACTTTGCTGCAAAAAAAAAAAAATTCCCAGTCATCACCACCTATAATAATTATAACAACTTCACTGGTTCAGGTCCTCTCCTGCATAATTCATGAGTGCCAACTCCCTTCCAAGTTCATTAAGTTGTTCCTGGGATTTACAGGGATGCCTCACATGAATTCCTTCACATGCCTGTAGTGTTTTTAATTCTACCCACCTTGAAATGATTTCCTCTACCTACAAAGCTACCATAAGGGAGTGTCTTTCTAATGTTTTAATTGCCAGTGCCCTCCAGAAAAACACTTATTTTATTTTCATGTCTGTTGTACTGTGAATTTGGGCTCCCAAAACTACCCACCTAGTGCCAAAGTAGCCCCGAATTTTCTGCAGTCCTTAATCCAGAAAAGGTTTGACTAGCCCAGAGAAGCTGTGCTTCATTCTTTGAATGACAATTTTTATTTTGTATGGCAGTTTTTTAACAGACACCAAAACTGTATAACTTTTGTATCCACCGTTGACTAAACCTGGTTCAGCTTTTGCCTAATGCCCCTAACCCCATGAGTCCAAGACCACGACCAGGGAACCAACATCTGAGATGCCATGCTGTGCTTCCCATCTCACCCTACCTGAAATCCCCAAGCAAACCTCCATCCTGCCTCAGCCAAAACTCCTTGAGTAAATAGGCTGCTTCTCAAGAGCCTTCCACCAGTTCAAAACATTCAGACTCAGTTCTGAAAACTGAATCCAAGTTTTGGCACAATTCATCTTTTTGAACTCTGGAAAACTCTAATTTCCCTCTTATTATATAGTAACCCACAGATCCTCAATGCTTCAGTTTCTTCCTCTTTACCCACCTCTTGCTGATCTGCAGATACAAAGTGAATTTTGAAGTGCCCAAGATTCTCTCATGGTCATTTAAACACTTAGAAAGAATCCAGATAGTCCAAAATATCAGATCGGTGGCTTTCTTTCTCCTATCCATCCTGTGTAGAGTCAAACACAGTGGGATTAGTTACTCCAGGCTCCCAGTGGATCTTCTCCTAAGCATCAGTTGTACCAAGTGGGGCATGCTACTGCCTCTCTCTGGTCAAGAAAATGTGTCACTAAGTGTCTGAATGTTAGGCAGCCAATGTATGTCTTATCAGATCTCAAAACCCCACTCATTCTATTTCCTCTACCTAGAATTTCCTTCTCAAAGTTCTATTTGACTTTCAAATTTTCCCCAAAATCTCACCTCCTCTGTGAAGACTCCTTTGGTTGCTCTTCTGTCACTTTTTGTCCTCCCCTTCCTATTTTCTAAGCACAATGAATCACTCTTTCCCCTCTTCTTCCACCATTATTATTTGCATACATAAATCACAACACATACCATGGGAGCATAATTATATGTTTATTTGGTTTCTTTCCTTCTAGACTGAGAGTGACTTTAAAATAGGGACTGTCTTTAATTTGTCTCTTTAGCCATAGGGGTTGGCTCCATAGGAGGCTCTCAATTATGTATGTATTATATCAGTGAGCGAGTGGATGCAAGAACAAAGGATTTCCTGAAAAATACACAAATGTACTCCAGTCTTTATTGTTCTTATTCTTACTATTTCCTCATAGACACATCATATCCTTTACTTATCGGTAACTTACCAAGCCTTTTCTTTGTATTGTGTTTGTAAGACTACAGAAATGGGTCTCAGGACACATTTACAACAGGGACTCCCACTACAATAATTTCATGTAGCAGCTGCTTATCTGCTCATGGAACAAATGTCAAAGAAAGCTTGCCATTGTCAGTATCCCATTTAGGTCTTGTACCAATACCTCTAGGAACTGCTTCCTTTTCTTTGCCGTCCTTTGAGTGCCCCAGCGCCTTTCATGGTAGACGGAGTAGAAATGGCACTAAGCATCCTGTGCATTAATATTTCTCCCAATCATTTTGTCTTCCTTGTTACTTAATGCAATTCTCCGCTCATTCTCTAACTCTGCTGCTTCCTACAGATTGACCCTAGTTCATCTCCCACCGGGCGCTATTGGTTAATGGTCACAGTGTCTTTCTGACACTGAGTGAGGATAATTTTACACTCTCCACTGCAAAACTGAGCAGAGTGGCTGCTCCCAATGTTGTCTGATCTCCTTCAAGTCTCTCTTTTTTGCTGTCCCTGCTGCCTTCATCCTGTGTCCCCGTCTTCACTCTCAGGACCTCCTCCAGAGATCAATCTTGCCCGTTCTCTCAAGGCAGCCATCTCACCGTGCCCACAGCACAGCTCCTTAACTGTCAGTGAAAGCTACACATCACTTCCCGTCAGGGACACTGGAGACTTCTTGTCAACACCCTGGACACACCTCCTAATCCAAGCATTCTCCCAATGCTCTATTTTCCCTTTCTTCAGGCATCAAAACCTCTATGTTACTTCAGATTCTTAAAATAAAGCTCATTATAGACACAATATTGAACTGGGAATACATAAAATGCCACCACAAACTTTAGTGCCCTGAAGTGCCTTTGGTACACTCGACCCTGTGCTCCCAGGGGAAAGAATATTTCTATCTATGCACAGGAGCAGACTCAGAGGATGTTCTGGGCCTACTCTTTTAAATTAAATAGTGAATATGCATAAATCCAAGGGGGGGGGGATAATACAAGAGAAAATAAATCCTAAGAAATATAATGAACAGAAGAAGGAAATAAAAAATAGTATGCAGAACATAAAGCGTCTATTTCTAAAGGCTCGCCTCAGAACACGTTGAACAATTTGATAGCAACTTATTTTCCCTCTCAGGGAAACAGAAAGAATTAGGCCCCCAACTTAATGGAAGGCAACTTTTAAACCTTCTCAGGTTCTGTTCTCTTTTTATTGCAGTGAAGAGTTGTCCTTCCTTTGTTCTCTTAATTGTACGCTTTTGTGATTGAGAATACCGCCTCCTGCATTCGACATTTAGTTTCCTTTATCTCAGGGAAAAAGTGTAGGTCTGTATTGTCCAATACCAAGGCCATAAGCCACATGTGGCTATTGAAATTTAAAATTAATTAATTGGATTATTTTAATTAATTGAATTAATTAATTTTAATTAATTAATGTAATTCCTCAAATTAGTGATGGCTTTTCTGGAGTATATACCTCCAAGCCACCAAAGTGGATGAAACAGAAAATTTTACTTTGTTTATATGTTACTAAAATAAAAAAATTTTTAAACCACAAAACTGTACAACACAAAAAGTGAAACCTTATATAAATTATGGATTATAGTTAATAATATAATTACAATAATGTTGTTTCATCAATTATAACAAATGTACCACACTATATTAATGTTAATACTGGAAAAAACTGGATTGGAAAGTAGGATGTCAAATATATGGGAACTTTGTATTTTCTGCATGGTTTTTCTGTAAAACTTCAACTGCTCTAATAAAAAAACAATAAGTAAATAAGTTTATTTCTTGTGGAAAAAAATCAGTGTCATATGGCTCACGTTTCTCTCTGGGGGAAGCAATACATCCTTTGGTTCTGATGAAGACAGAACAAGGAAGAGAAGCCCCGTGACCCCAGGGAAGCATGTAGTGTATAAAGACTAAACTCCTCAACTTCAGAGTTTGAGTTGCAGGGTTTGCTGGTGTCCGAGTTCCCAGGACCTAGAGGTCTTCAACACCCTTGGTTCTAGATATCAGCTAATCTGTGAATCATTTTCCAAAACTGCCTCTGAAGACCTTGTTTTGGGGCAAAGGGAGCAGGATCACTCCCTAACTGGGAAATTGATGAATTATTCATTAGAAATTTCAGGTATTCCCAGGGATCTAAATCTCTATAGCCAGGATTAGAATCCTGGGGGAAAAGTCATTCTACCCACCATTTTAAGGAAATTATTCAAAGTATGAAAATGCTTTCTTTACCCAGTGTGATGGTTAATCTCATGTGTTAACTTGGCTAGGTTATGGTGTCCAGGTGTTTGGTAAAGCAAGCATTGTCCTGATGGTTACTGTGAAGTTATTTCATAAATGGATTTAAGTCATTGCTTAGTTGACCGCATTAATGGCTGATCATATCTACAATCCACAAAGAAGATTGCCTTCAGCAATGAGCGGAATCTCCTCATCCATTCTGTGGGAGACCTTAAAACGAGAACTGAAAATTTCAACAATCAGAAGGAAATTCTATCTCTACTTCAAAGAGCCAGCTTCTCCTGGGGAATTCGACATGAGAGTTTCCAACTTGCAGCCTTCTCTACAGAATTCAGAATTGCCAATCCCTGCAATCATGTGAGTTCATGTCTATAATAAATTGCTTAATATTTACACATATATTTTGTCAGTTCTGTTTCTCTGGAGAACCCAACTAATACACACAGACATTATTCAGAGATGTAAACAATTAGAAATAGACTAAACTCATTTGGTCCACTGATTCAAGCCAGCAACCTCTCAAATGCTTTGTCTTCCTAATGCAATTGGCTCTTCCCCACAGCAGGTCTCACATCTATCCATGTCTCTCCAACACTACCGCCTTAGACCTAGTCCATCTCCTGCCACCTCCCACCTGTATCTAGTTGGTGACTTCACAGCCTCCAAACCAGTTATCACAAAAAGCTACATCAACCATTCTCTAGTAAAAATCTGAACTTTCACACTTAAAATATTTCGGTGGCTCCCTTCCTTAGGATTTGCATTTGTCTGCCTAAAACAGAAACCCAGTCACAGTGGCTTAATCAAAGGAGGCTTTACTTACCTCATTCTATAAATAGTCTGCAATGGGTGAGAGTTGGGGTCAGCACTCGCACCAAGTCTCCACAAAGCCATCAGGGAAGCAAGATTGTTCTGTCTTTCTGCTCCACCATCCCTGGCAATGCCCTCTAGTCATCATGCCATTCCAGGCAATAAGAGTAAGGAAATAAAGCAGTAGCAACCACAGACTGCTCCTTGGTAGCAGTTGGCCAGAACTGGGTCACATGGCCAATCCTAATGCCCAGGAAGGCTAAGAAGTTGATATTTTAACTTTCTGGTCACTATAGAAAAGTAAGGTAAGAGAGAATGAAATTGGAATGATTAAATGAACCAACCCCCTTTACTCTAAGATCCGAAATATAGATCGCAAGCTCCCTTGTGATCTGAGCCATGTGAAATCCTCTAGCTTCCTTTCCCTCCACACCCTTCCTTGAACCTCAGGGTCCCAAGTCTGTTGGTCTTTGAGTTCTTAAAATATGCCATTTTCTCTCTAACCCCAGATGTTTACACATGTCTATTCATTCTGCCATACACCCTCGTTTGAATAGCTAACTCGTGATCTCTTTCCATTCTCAATTTATATGCAGGACCCTCTAGGAATGACTTCTACACCTCCTGACTCTACCTTAAGGGACACTCCTACTCTGCCAACAGTTGTACTTGGCTGTTGACTCATGCATGTTGTCCACCACAATAAAGCCTTTGAAAACAGTGAGCGCATCCTGTCTTGTTCACCATCATGTTCTCAGTGCCTAGTCCAGAATTTGCCACATAGTTAAGAGTAGATCACTAATTATTAAGTAAACAAGTCAGGGTGTTCACTGAGGTCATGATTCATTATTGCTATCACTCCCCTATTCAAAGTAAACAGCATGAGCTTCCATGTCTCAAAGGAAAGTTCATAACAGCAAACAACCAAAGATAGTAAATATAATTCCCCATCTAACAGATATTCTCAAAACTCCTGAGTTCTTGTAGAGATTATGCTGGGAGCTGGAGGAGGTAGAGGCATGGAGGCATTAAGCGAGAAGGAAGAGACTGCATCAGGCTTTGAGAGAAGTAGAGGCTGGTGGATTCGGTCAGTATCTGGACCCTGGCTCCACTCTCTGACAGCCCTCAGGGGTGTGAGCAGGGTCTCTGAGAGGATGGTAGCAAGGTGCTAGACACAGTTCTAGGCTCCACTACCAGCTATCTCAAGAGACATTAAATGGCTAGATCTTCATTGAACAAAGAGGAATAAAAAGTTTATTTAAAAATAAATAATTGCCCAGCTCCCTAAAGAACAATCTTACTTTCTTTATTTTCTGGTACTTCTGCCATGACACAGCACATTGTCCTGCCAGCCTAAAATGCTTCCTATCCCCCCAATCCCTTAAAGTGAAGGACTACCTTAAAACAATCTCCGTGTATGAAATCACAACTGGATTTGGTAGCTCCAACTCTATATCCCTGAGATTCACATTCCAAAGAGTCTCTCTCTGTCACCACTATCTCATGGACTCAGGGATTCCTTTCCCCTGGCCCCATTTTGCTGAGTCCCCAAAATAGACATAAGTCTTTCCCTCAATTCTCCATAGCACATACTGTTATATTCAATAAATATAATTTTTTTACTAAATTTTTTTACACATTTTTTTCACTAAATATATTTTACTAAATTCTCAAAGATGAAAAAAAAAGAACCCGAAGCAAAACAGAACTGATGACTGGATGTGACTATTCTTAGAGCCCATAAATTCTGGTTATCCCCCTCAGATTGCCTCAGCCTATTTCTCTCCCAACCAAGGGATGCCACATGGAAAAAGTCAAGGATATCCTGAAATAGTTCCTAAAATAAGAAAGAATTCCCCCTCTTTTCTGCTAAGAGCTACCTGCTAAGGACATCCTTCCTGGGAGGTAAGATCGTCCTCTTCCCAGAATGATCAGCACTGGAATTTTCTAGTTTCATTTTGAGAGAATCAGTATCCTACCTTTATGTATTGTTTTACCTTTAGGCTCAACCTTAGTATATAATAGCCCAATCTCAGGTCAAGACATAAGCCTAAGTAAGGGGAGGGAGAGAGCAGGATTATTTTCCTTACTCTGTCAACGCCTGTGCCCTGTTTTCTCATCTCAGCTCTGGTGGTTAATCTATTTCCCTCACTTCCCCTTGTGTATCTCACCCTTGACTCTCAACTTGCCTGAGACTTGTTTTCTCCACTTTGACTTTAAAATATCCCACCCAGAACACTTTTCCTACCCATAAAAAGAGCTACCTTCTAAGGACATCCTTCCTGGGAGGTAAGATCGTCCTCTTCCCAGAATGATCAGCACTGGAATTTTCTAGTTTCATTTTGAGAGAATCAGTATCCTAGATAGATAGGAGTGGACATATACCTCTTAAGAATCCATGGATTGCATCATGAAACAAGCTTACGACAAGATGAAATGCCTTATGATTTTATGTTTTATCTTAAAATGGGTGCATATTTTGCATTCTGATTTCTAATATATTGATGTTTTTCATATTCAATTGATGTTTAAACTTACTTATAATACATTAACTACCTATCCACATGTAATTTATTAACCCTGCAGATTAGAGACAGGTGTGCTAAGCATACCACTTTCAAGATCTAGACTAAATTGAGCTGAGTTGGCACTTGATGAATCAGTTTCAAAAACCAGGCATTTGCTCTCGTCTGTCTTGGTATCATAACATTTCAAGAGTCTTGGCCGATTCATGCGGATACAAATAGAAACAGGTTTGGGTGGTGGTGGTTTTATATTTTGGAAAGAGAGAGGATGCTTGTATATCTGTTTGTTTTTATGCTTTATTAGGTAAGTCAGAATAATCACCTGTGTGAGCTGCCTGGAATACTTCCAAAGAAGTGTGGACATTCTCAGGTTGCACTTGGTAGAAATTTTGATCAACATCTTTTCTTACTGAGAATCAAGCAGATTTCGTTAAACTAAAATGCTTCTGATCCACTGGTCAGTTTATTTTAACATTTTCAGAAAAACTTGCCAAAGGAATTTATTTTCAGCAAAAAAAGATGGTGATGATGTTGTTCTTTGTTTTACCAGGAGAGTTATAATTTTCATCACATCTACATGAATAAAGAATTTTAAATGACTCGACATCGCCACTATCAACTTTCTTTAATCATTTCTAAAACATCATTTTCATTTCTGTATCCTTGTTATTTGCCATAAAGTCTTCAAATAGTTTTGACTTGCAGTTGCTTATTGAGAGATTTCAGGCTTTGTAATATTGCAAAATAAGTCAAATTTATGACCCTTTCTCAATTATTAAGATAAAAATTTAATCAATTCACCCTATTCAGATATATATCCTTTCTGAAGACATCTTGTTTCCTCCACAGTTAAATAATAAATCAATCTCTAATTTATAAACTCTGATCAACATGTTCCCCAACTAATTTGCAAACTCTGACTAATATGTCCTGGTATAGATATATATGCCTGGTAGAAAAGAAAAACATTTCAAAGCCTCTTCTCTGTTCATAATAAATTTATCTAAAATTTTATGTGATAAAAACTGAAACCTAAACTAAATTTTTTATTTAATTAAAGAAAATTTGGGGAAGAATTTCTCCATCCCAAAAATTTCCCAAGTATGGGAAATGGTTATGCAAAAATTATAACCAAACCTAAATTAAATAAGTTACTTTTAGCCAATAGTTTCAAAAGCAAAACTATAAAACTTATTTCACATTTTTTATAGGAAAAAATATATATTCAGAGATGGGTACATGTTAATATTCTTCAGAAGCTGTAGGATGGCACCTCCAAAAGTAGGAATGAACCTAACTATGCAGATTTTCTATGTGAGAAAAAATGATTTATGTACATTCACATATACACTAGAATAAAACTATATTTGAGTAGGCTTCCAAGGACACGCTAAACCTTTGAGTCTGAATGCTGCTGTTTATTTCCAGCTCATTAGTTATGACACGGGGTGGTTTTATTATCTTCTTCTCTGTTTATTTCAGGGAGGACAATATCATACCTGCCACACATCTCACTGATAACTGCTTTTCTGAACCTCCCTGACTATCTTACTTATTTTCAGTGATTTCAAACTTATACAATTTCTTACATTAAGCAACCGATCCATGGTCTTACCTGAAAATATAATTTTAAACGTTCATAATTTTAGAAAGAAATGAAGAACAACAGTAAAGCAGAAAAATTCAGAAAGGCAGTTTTGTGTTATTGAAACTAAACAAACTAAACATAGTTATGGGTAAATATTTGATTGAATGAAATTGTGGCAAGAATTTGAAGTCAGTTGTGGAAATTCTGTGTGGGAGAGAAAGAAAAAGAGAGAGTGAGAGAGTAAAAAAAATTGAAAACCTGCCCAAGAATCTAGTGATGCCAGGACCTGTGAAATTCCATCTCCTCCTTCTCACCTCCTCTCACAGACACACCCCAGGATGGTGGGGAAACTGCCACCAATGCTTGGTCCAGCGCTGGGCATCTGGTCCAAGCTGAATCAGTCTGGCCCATTTCCTGACCATCTGAACTTTCTAGAACAAGGATGTGAGTACCTAGCCTGGTAGCGGCCGGTGAGGTCATTGGAAGAATGAGATCTAAGGCGACAAAGCCATAGTCAAAGCAGGATCAGGCAAGTTCCGCCCACTGTCTGGTTTTCTGATGATTAGTGCATCAATCCAAAACAGCGAGGCTGACACGTAGATCACAAGAACTGCCTTCAGTGAATAGCTCGTAGAATTGTAAAACAAATCAGGAAACAATACAAAATTCAAAGGTCACAGGATCCAGGAATTCTCCCCTATTCTTTGTCTTTTAAACTCTTTACTATTTATTCCACTTTTACTGATGTTATAGAAAATGCCAATAATTTTTTTTAAACCTACCCCTTCCCCTCTGTTATAGATTGAATTGTGTCCTTCAAAAAATATGTTCAAGTTCCTAATTGCAGTCTCATGAATGAATATTTGGAAATAGAATCTTTGATGATGTTATTGCTTAAAATGAGGCCAAATTGAATAGGATGGGCCCTCATCCAGTATGACTGGTGTCCTTATAAGAAGAGGAAATTTGGACATAGATGGAAAGACAGAGAAGGTAGCCACATGATGGAAGCAGAGATTGAGTTATGACACAAGACAAAGACCCATGCACTTCTGGCAAGTCACTGCCAAAACCCTACTGACTTCCAAGGAAGCATCACCCTACTGACACCTTGATTCTGACTTCTAGCTGTCAGAACTGTGAAACAATAAATTTCTCTTGTTTTAAACCAATTAGTTTGTGGTACTTTGTTACAGCAGCCCTGGCGAACTAAGATATTTTTAAGAAAACCATTTTTAACATTTTAATTTGAATTCTTTCCATCTTTTTTTAAGCACACCCACAATATGTGTATCTATGTGTGCTTTACTCATAAAAATTGGTTAATGTCAGTTAATGTCAACATGGAACTGTTAAACTTCCCCATACCACGGCTACCCTCTCAACCATTGGGGACTCACAAGAAAATAGGCCAAGCCCTTGATTTTGAGACTTGCCTTAAGGAAACTTATTTCTGTAGTGGAGAAGCTGAGACTACCTATAATGAGGTCTAAGATTGCTTCCAGGAAGCCTCTCTTTTTGCTCAGATGTGGCACCTCTCTTTCTAAGCCCAGCTCTGCGAGGAAAATCATTACCCTCCCCCACTATGAGAGCCATGACATTCAGGGGTGAAAATCTCCCTGACAATGTAGGGCATGGCTCCCGGGAAGGAGTCCGCCCCTGACACAGTGGAATCAACAATGCCTTCCTGACCAAAAGGGGGAAAAGAAGTGTAATAAAATAAAAACTCAGTGGCCAATAGAGATCAAACAGAGTTGAGAGGCTGTTCTAGAGGCTACTCTTATGCAAGTTTCAGTTAGATAGTGCTAGTTACCATGCTTTGCTAAACCCCAACCAACATTGCTCCTGTTAACTCTTAAGAACATCTAAAGCTTGAACTGAGACACTATAAAGGTTTCATGCATTAAATTTGCTTTCCTGGAGCCTATAGTTTCCAGAGGGTTCTATGCCAGATAAATCCTGAAACCCAGAGGGACCAGCCTTTCCAAGATAATCACCTAATTAAATGTCCCTGTCCTTTTGTGCTACTACCCCTTTGAAAAATGAAAAAGTCAGAATGGGCATTGCCTAAAGATTCCCATAGGTGGGGAGAAGGATCAAAGGAGAAGGAGGAGTTATGACAGAGAAAATAAGGTTTAACAAATGAATATGACTGCTGAATCATTATATTTATATTTCTTCTGGCTTCCAGTGTTTTGGAGCAGCTAGAATGAAATATCTGAAATAGTGGAATGGTGACCCAGAACAAACTCTAAAATCTGTTCTGTAACAACCTGTTAAAGTATACTTTGAAAACTACTGCTTTTCTTTATTTTCTTTATATGTTATATTTCACAATAAAAAAAAATATTTACTTAAAAAAAAGGGTAAATGTGGCTGGGTATAGGTCGGCTCCGGGTCTGGGAGTGGTAATGGCCGTGATGGTAATGGCTCTGGGGTGAGCAGGAGGAGTCTGAAGAGAGCTGTGAAATATACCAGCTCCCAAGCCAGCTGGGAAGAAGATTATTTCTTACTACAGTTACTCAGAAGCTCTACTGGAAGCTTAGATGTGGCCGCCCCAGCCAGCAGCAGTAAGGGGTACAGGAAAGCCACTGATCCTCCAAGAGCAAGCAGACACCTTCCAGGCTCCAGGAAAACCACAAAGCAACATGAAACCTGTTCATGGGAGGAGTCAGGAATCCCTTCCATGAAAGCAACAGACCTGCTGATGATCAACGAGGACATGGGGAGAACTACCAGCTGCTCAACTAACCATACACCCTCCAGTGATGCCTCTGAATGGTCCTATGGGGTAGTGGTGGCCGGGCAAAACCAGGCTGGGCATGATGAAGCTGAGGCCATCACGGGCCTGACAGTGGACCAATATGTCATGCTGGATAAGGGGACTGTGCCATCTTCTACCTACTCACCAACTGACTCCCCTCCATGATGAACATGAGCTCCTTGCCCCACGCATTTAATGTGGCATCTTCACTGATACAACACCCAGAAATCCACTGTCCCCCAATCCACAAAGCTCAGCTCCCATCCACTCTACAATTTATTGGATCTCTTTATAGCCTTTCCAATGCTGTGTCACCTAATTTCCTACCAGACCCCCACCTTTCTCCTTTTGCCAACCTCACCACCTGTCACCCTCCTCACTTTGTGCCACATGCCTCACTCCTGGCAGAAGGAGCCACTCCTCCCCCTCAACCCTTGTCCCCAGTCCACTCATTCAACAAAGCCCCTGCTGCTGCCTCCCCAACTGGGCCGTTGCCACATCAATCGAGTACTCAGCCACTGGACCTTACTCCAAGCCAGGTGCCCATTTATTACCAGATGCCCAGGCTACCTGCTGGGTATATCTGGCATGAAACCCACCATCAGATGCCAGTCTAGTTCTTACCCCAAAGGAGGGTCAGTCTGCTCTGGAAGCAGCCACTGACAAGAGGGAACAAGACAATGAGAGTGAAATTTAGTAAGATGGGAAAACATAGCCCTGGACTCCTCCAACAGCAAGGGCTAAGGCCAGGGGCTGGTGCCAGTGGTGGAATGTGTGAATGATGGACAGTTGTTTTCAGGGTCTCAGACTCCATGGGTAGAAGAGGCAGGGCCAGCACACCAAGGAAGCCCAGATACAAACCTCGAGGACCAGTGAGTGATTGGTGCTTTAGCTTCTCACAACTATCATGTGGTGGTGGATCAGAGGAAGGATGAACCCTGCCCTCAACATGTCCCCTCATACACCATGATGAGGAGCAAGGGTCAACCAAGAATGCAGCAGAGATGGCAGAGAAAAATGAGGCCTGAGGGTTCTACCCTCAGTCCCATCAGGAACTGGTAAAGCATAGATCTTTACCCAAAGCAATAGTTGCAGCGAATGCAACCTGGTGCCCACTGGATCTGACCCAGGCCTGCTGCCCACGGGCTCAGAGATCCTGGTGGCATCAAGTCTGGATATACAGGCCAGGGTCACCTTCCCAGACAAGAAACCAATGCCACCCACCATTATCTCCACCCATTTGCCCTCCTGTTTCATAAAAGGTGCCATTATCCAGCAGGTGATGGGGTACTGGGGAGATGAAGTGGGTGGAGGACCTCCAGACCCAGGATTTTGTGCATAGTGCCTAGTGAGCAGTAGATGAAGATCAACTCTAGCATGGCTGTGGACATTCAGGTGAGCCAGTAGCCTGGATTTGTCTTCCTGCATCTCATGGTTGGAGAGCAGCAGAGCAAAGTGAGCATCAAGGTAAGCACCCTTTCTTTGTATATGGTTAGGATTGGTCCTGCTGCAGCCCTGAAAGGACTGCATAGCTCTTCTCTCTGCTCTACCATCAGCTACAGGTGGGAGATGTCTGCATCTCTATCAGTTTCCAGAGCTTGAGCAGTGACTCAGTTTCTCAGGCCAGCTGTGCTGCCCTAGGCCAGCTGGTTCCTACCCCACCACGAGAAAGCCCAAGAAGACAGTCTTGAGACCCAGAGAGCTATGTGACAGTGAGGGGAAGAGCCAGCCATCAGGAAACGATTTCCATATGGCAGTGCCCTCCCAGCCTGAGCCCAGTTCTCAAGCCCGCTGGCCATTCCCGAGCTTCTAAAGATACAGCATGCAAGGGGAGGGGACTCAGCCCACCCTGTTCCATCCACAGGAGGTGAAGTTGTCCATCAAAAGGAACTCCAATGCAGGAAAATGAACCACTTCCCCAGACAGGTCAGGGGCTTTATACCAGAGCTTCATCTCACCATAAGCAGGCAGAGGATTTGCACACAGTAAGCAGGGAATGGCTCTCAGGGCAGCGAGCTTGGGGGTGGGGTGGGGAGGAGGGAGGAGTGGGGCAGCCTCCCAAGGCAGGATGCCACAAGGTAATGATCTTTTCCGGTCAACCCCACAGGGTGCTCTGTCGGGGAACAGCAGGCCTGAGCCAAGGAGGGAAGGGATGCACAGCGTGAGAAATATTCCACATATCAGGGCCTCCCTGTTCCTCCCTCCGCATCCTCAGCTCCTGCAGAGGGAAAGTCCAGGCTTTGGAAGCAGGTGGCAAAGGGAGAGCCAAAACTGATCATTCATAGCTTGAAGTAGCAAATACACCCTCTGAAGTTTTTTTTTTTCTTTCCTTCTTTTTTGTGGTGGGAGAGCAGGAGACCCCGCAGTTGGAAATAAGGGGGCTCCCACCCAGAATCTGCCTTTTGAAAGATGTCTATTGCTGGGTTTGTGGGCAAGGAGCCCCACTCTCATCTACAGATCTTTGCTTGATCCTCTGCTTTAGCCCTTTCCCATCTCTCTTGGCCGTTTCTCCCACAGGGCTTCTAGCAACGTGTGGGCTAAGAGACAGCTAAGCCCTTCCAGGGTCCAGAATGAAGCTCTCCTGTGCTAGGGACCTAGTCGGGGGCTTTTGAAAGGCCGGATGACTGACTGGGCTCCAGACAGGGTCTCTGGAAAGACTGCTGATCTACCCAAACTCCTCCTGCTCATCATTCCTGATGTGGTTCAAAATCTCATTGACTCTCTAGTTGGAAATGTTAACTTTTGAAAGAAGCATGGACCCATTTCTCCAGGCACCTATTCCCCTCTGTTGTCTGTCTAGGTGGTGCCTAAGTGCTGTGCTACCCCATCATTTGGCTGCCCTGGCCTCTCTGCATGGTGTCTTGACCTGGGCTTCATTCATAGCTACCCCACATTTCCCCTTCTGCAAAATTGCTTTTGCTCGCTCTGACCAACACCTGTAGTTTTTAGTGTACAGGTGTCTCTCTGTTTTCCCCTCCAGCTATGTTCTCTATTTCCCCCCTCCTCTTCTGCTGTGGAGCACATTGGTAGAAAAGCAAGAGATGAACTATGTCCCAGGTCAGAGCAAGCAGACAGCTGAAGGCAGTGCCCGCCCTGGCATTTTTGCAGAGCCCCTCCCATCTTATTCCACTGCCTCTCCCCACACTTAGGCTTCTCTGGGCCATTCCCTCCCACAGCCAGCTCTGAGGTTCTGGGATAGTTTGGACAACATTTTAATACCTGAGGTCCCATAGACTTCATTTTGAGGTACAGTATCCCTCTGTGAATAGTATTTTCCATCTTAATTGGATCTGTCCCATCCCCACACCCACACCCACCCCGTATCTTAAGCCCATGTTTTCTTAACAACTTTTAGCATCAATTGGATTGTGAGATCCCATTATGTATTGAGAATTTGGCTCCCTCACCAGCTTTCAGGAGGGTGAAAGTATTTTTTGTTTGGTTAGTTTTCGGGGGGTCCTTGGGCTCTTAAAGGCAACTCAGGGTTTTGTCCATCCAGCTCTTTTAGGCCTCTTCCATGATGTGGATCCTGGCGTTTCTTTTACATAGATGTATTTGGACAAGCCAAGGCCTGGCCTGTCATCAGGAACCTCAACCTCTGGAGTTTGAGCTCTGCTCTATAAATGACTTTAGGAAAGTCTCCTGACCCCTGGCTCTTTCATTTCCTCCCCAGCTGCCAAATGTGGATGAATATCTTAACTCCCTCCTGGGGGAGGGAGAGTTCTAACAATGGAGTCCGTCTGAGTGTTCAGTTGCTAAAAGTTGTTCTCCTGGGGAAACAAAGTGATTGGAATTGGCTTGTTTGCTTCAAATATTAATTTAAGAATATAATCAGAATCAAATACCAACCCTGTCTGGTGAGCATGAAACCTTGGATTGCATTTGTGATCATGTCCTTTCCCTTCTCTGTCCCCCAATCTCTCTGAATGCTGCTTTCTCTGGCTTGTTTCCTACAGTGAGGGGCTGTGAGTTTTAGTCTTGGGTAACCCCCAAGATGATTGCCTTAGGAAAAGTTTCCATCTCTGGCACTTCCATGAACAACTCATTCCTGGGATTATGGTTTGCATGGGTTTCTCAGATGCATCCTTCCTCAGGAAAGCTTATCACCTGACTGTATTGGCATACACATAGTAGACACTCAAGAAATGTCTACTGAAAACATAGGAATGTCATTATTGCAAGGTGCTGAAAATTGATAGTAATTAATATTTTTAAATTTTAACTTATGTATGAGACTAGAGCAAAAAATGTTTGTTTGGTACAAAATTTATATTTTGACTAGTGCATTTCCTAATATAACTTATGTAGACAGCTTAATTGAACACCATAAGCACATGGAACCTTGAGTAGGGCGTAAGATTTTATTGGTTTGTCCAGAGTGATGCCCCGATAAATCCCAGAGTGATTTGAACAGTGAATAAAAAAGTATTTGCAAAGTCCCTTTTGGGGAATGGTGAGAAAGGGGGAAAATTCAACTTCCCCAAGTTGAATTCTTGATATTCTCACAAGCAGTGCAGACAACCAAGGCAATAGGCTGAGTCCCCAATCTTGGGGTTTGTTCATATGAAACTTCACCCCACAAAGGATAGGTCAAGCCAACTTAAAATTATGCCTAAGAGTCACCCCCAGGAGAGCCTCTTTTGTTGCTCAGATGTGGCCTCTCTCTCCAGCCAACACAACAAGTAAACTCACCACCCTCCCCCTGGCTACATGGGACATGACTCACAGGGGTGTGAACCTTCCTGGCAATGTGGAACAGAAATCCTAGAATAAGCTGAGACTCAGCATCAAGGGATTGAGAAAAACCCTAGAATGAGCTGAGACTCAGCATCAAAGGATTGAGAAAACCTTCTCAACCAAAAGGGGGAAGAGCGAAATGAGACAACATAAAGTGTCAACGGCTGAGAGATTCCAAACAGAGTCAAGAGGTTATCCTGGAGGTTATTCTTATGCATTAAATAGATATCACCTTGTTAGTCAATTTGTAATGGAGAGGCTGGAGGGAACTGCCTGAAAATGTAGAGCTGTGTTCCAGTAGCCATGTTTTTTTTTTGTTTTTTTTTTTAACATGGGCAGGTACCGGGAATCGAACCCGGGTCCTCGGGCATGGCAGGCAAGCGTTCTTGCCGCTGAGCCACCGTGGCCCACCCAAGCCATGTTTCTTGAAGATGATTGTATAATGATAAAGCTTCCACAATGTGACTGTGTGATTGTGAAAACCTTGTGTCTGATGCTCCTTTTATCTACCTATCAACAGATGAGTAAACCATATGAAATAAAAATAAATAATAGGGGGAACAAATGTTAAAATAAACTTAGATTGAAATGCTAGTGATCAATGAAAGGGAGGGTTAAGGGACTTGGTATGTAGGAATTTTTTTCTGTTGTCTTTTTATTTCTTTTTCTGAATTGATGCAAATGTTCTAAGAATGATCATGGTGATGAATATGTAACTATGTGATGATATTGTGAATTACTGATTATATATGTAGAACAGAATGATCATATGTTAAGAATGTTGTGTTTCTTTGCTGTCATATTTTTTTAATTAAAAAATTTAAAAAAAAAAAAAAGAAATGTCTACTGAAGACCACCAACTGAGCTTTCTGCCCCTGTGAGAGCTAAGAGCAAATCTATATCAAATTAAGTAGAGTGAAATAGTTTAAATTAAAAAAACCTCCCACTTGGGTTAGATGTGACCTCTCAGCTTTGTAACTTCCACTTGATACTGGAACAAAATTCTCATGGACCTTGGCAAGTTCACCCCTGCCTTTTCTGCTGCTGTTCCTCTTCTGGCTCTTGCTAGTGAAGCAATACCAACAGCTCCCCTAATATTGTGCCATATTGCAGGGTATTGAAAATTGATAGTAATTAATATTTTAAAATTTTAACGTATGTGTGAGACTAGAGCAAAAAAAAATGTTTATTTGGTACAAAATTTATATTTTGACTAGTGCATTTGCTAATATAACTTATGTAGACAGCTTAATTGAACTCCATAAGTACATGGAACCTTGAGTAGGGCATGAGATTTTGTTGGTTTGTCCAGAGTGATGCCCCAATAAATCGGGGTATCTGTCACAAAGTATGGAAAAGGAGCTGTGTGCTCTAAATCTTGGTCAGAGGTCTGACATTCCCCTTGCTTTTTCTTTTGGGTCCAGTCTAGTCTTCCAGGCATGAGAAATTAAGAGTTGCCTGTGGTATGTCCATTCTTCCTTAAAGGAATTTCAAAAGTTGGCGAGAGGCATAAGAGTGACTTTGACAGAGTGAGCATTTTAGTGGGAAGCACTCAGCTTCCTGGGAAGGGGCAACTGGAGAATGCCAGAGCCAGTTCCTTGTAGGCAGTAGTACATTCCCAAAGCTTAGGGATAGAAAGAAAGGCTGCTAACTGGCACTGTACAAAAATGCTTATACTTTGGGAAAAAGGGTAAAGGAGGGGGGAATACATCTAAGTTTTGGGGAAACACAGTGTAGTGACAAGATTTAAACCATTCAAGCAGGCACATTGAAAAAAAATCTAAGCAAAGTAAATAGGACAGAGGCAAGTTTTAGGGAGACTTCTTGCCTTTCTTTAAGCGACACTGAAGCCACAGTAGCTTCCAGATGGAAAAGGTGTGCACTACATTTGAAGAACTGAACCCTACTAGGTTGGATGTCAATCAGGAGCATTGGGAAGCCATCACAACCCCTTCCATCCCAGCTTCCCTAGGGTAAGAAAGGTCTCCCACATTGTGCAATACTAAAATGAGCAGTTACCCTTTGAACTTTAGGACCTATCTTAGGATCAGAGGGCTGGTCTGTGCCTAAATGACACTGGCCCTCAAGTCAACTGCACTGTCTCCTTACATGCAGGCTATACACAGTACCTGGAGCAGGAGGAGAGATGGTACAGTTTGCCCTGCTGAGCCTCACCAGCAAGAACAATGGTGATAAATGCACTTTTCACACAGAAGATTTCTTCATTAGTTCTCCTGTTAAGCCTTGATTCTCCCCCAGTAGACTGCAACTCAGAGTCCATGTAATTCCAAAGACATTCCATTGCAAACATCCAGCAGGGAAGTTGGCCTCGAGTTGGGTTCGTGTGTTCAGTGAGTGGCGGTAGCTCATGTACCTTTACCTGTTGTTGCACTTGCAAGCATTTGCTTCTGTCTTTACCATTGTCATGAGGACTGTGGTTCATCAGAGAGAGACATCTGGTGACAGTGATTTTATGTGCAACCCCTGTGCAGGGAGTTACACAGAGTTGTGAGCGGTGAGTGGTTAGTACATTGCTGTTACTTCTGAAGGCAGGGTTGATTTCCTTCACTTGTTGATACTCATATTGCATTCAGGAGAATCTGGATTGTGTTGGAGGAGAGACGTACTACTCATTGCCAACCTGAAGTATAAGGCTACCCCCTCCCACAACTTCCCTGACACACAGTATGTGTTACAGCTACAGAAAGCACACTGCTCTCAGCTTGCACAACACCTTAGGGGAAGGTAGAATATATGGAGAAGGAATGGGGTGGAGAAGGATGGATGGCAGTGTTGTTATCCAGGTGGCTTTAGGATCCAGAGTAGAAGAGGGCACTGGGGTGGTTTGGATGGATCTGATTTGTGTGGGAATTCCCTGTAGATAAAGTACCGATCCCCCAACTACTATCCCCAGTATGTAATGGCTGAATTAATATGTAATCAACTGCATTGTATCTAAAGCCTTAGAAATAGTCATTGCTCTCCCCCACCCAATACCATTTCTTACTCTCTTCCTACCTGCTCTTCAACAAAGCATTAATAATGCTAAGGATAATCCCCTTTATTACGCTTTTTTTTTTGGTAACTATTTTAAATAAATCAATTTGCACTGTAAAAAAATGGTTAATGCGGGTTTTGATATACATTCTTTTTAATTAAAATGCATCATGGGCATTTTTCCAAGGCAAAATATTCAAAAACACAACAAAGTAACCTTTCTGCATAAGCCCTGTAGTGTATTCTGTGGAGTACTCCATTCAGTCTCTATTCTACCCTCTCTGTTGGGATGATAATAAATTAAACCCTACTTTTTTCCCTGAACATCTTTCCTGAATAGTACATGTAAACCTATCTCATTACTTTTTAGTAGCTACACAATATTCCGTAGTCTGATTGTAACATTCAAACAAATTGAATATTCCCCTATTGATAAGCAATTACATTTTTCCAAAATGTTTGCCATTAGAATGTTGCAATAAAAACATTTTTACTTATTATCCTATGGGCTTTGATCTTACTGTTGTAGGACAGATTTTAATAAGCACAATTTCTGGGTTGTTCTAGTTTGCTAGCTGCTGGAATGCAATATATCAGAAACAGGATGGCTTTTTAAAAAGGGAATCTAACAAGTTGCTAGTTTATAGTTCTAAGGCCAAGAAAATGTCTCAATTAAAGCAAGTCTACAAAAATGTCCAATCGAAGGCATCAGGGAAAGATACCTTGGTTCAAAAAGACCAATGACATTCAGGGTTTCTCTCTCAACTGGAAAGGCACAAGGCAAACATGGCAATGTCTGCTAGCTTTCTCTCTAGGCTCCTTCTTTCACGAAGCTCTCCCAGGGGTGTATTCCTTCTTCGTCTCCAAGGGTCTCTGGTTGCGTGGCTCTGGCTCTCATCATTCTTGTCACCCTGTCGTGGCTCTGCTGTCTCAGAATCTCATCATTCTGAAGCTTTCTCCAAAATGCTTCCTCTTTTAAAGGATTCCAGTAAAGTAATCAAGACCCACCTGGAATGGGTGGAGTCACATCTCCCTCTATTCAAAAGTTCATACCCACAACTGGGTGAGTCACATCTTCTTGGAGATAACCTAATCAAGTTTCTAACTTACGTTATCGAATAGGGTTTAAGAGAAACGGTTGCTCCCATAAGACTGATTAGGATTAAAACATAGCTCTTCTAGGGGTACATAAATCCTTTCAAAGCTGCATTTCAAATTTTTATAGATACTATCAAATTAAATTCCAAAAAGCTGCTACATATTTACACTAACTGGGTATTAATATTTTTGTCAATCTAATAACACAAAAAATTAGTAGGCTATTGTATTTAAATTGCATTTATTGGATTACAAGAAACATTATGTAATTTTAAAATATTTACTGGCCACCTTCAATTTATTTTCTGTGATTGTCCTTTCACAGGTGCCCTTTGACCCTTTAATTTCTTTTTCTTATCTATTTGTAAATATTTTTAGTATATAAAAGATACTAGCTTTTTCATACACGCATGCATGCACACACACAAATATGTAGAGAAAGAGGGAGAGAGAAGAGACTATTTTCTTCCTATTTGCCAGAATTAGTTTTTGTTTATATTGACTTTTGCCATAGCACAGTTTTTGTGCGGTCATGGATGTCCTAGGTTGCGTAGAAAAGTCTCCACAATCTCAAGATTTTATCAATAGTTTCCTAAATTTCATTTTGATACTTGTAAGGTATTGTTGCTTTAAATTAAAACCATCAAAATTTTAATTTTGCATATTGTGAGAAATTGAGATTTAACTTTATTTTATTCCAAATTGACAGACAGCAATCCAATACCAGTTATTGTCTGAACCAACTTTCTTACAGTAAAAGGATTTTCTGTATTGCATATAAACCTGGCTCTGTCTCTGAATTCTTCATTTTTTTTTTCACTGGTTTATTGCCAGTTCCTTTGCAAATGTCATTTTATTCCAGTGGCTTTATAGACAGTATATTCTGATATCTATTGAAAACAAGTTCTCCTTACTATTTTTTGTCTTTATTTTCAAAAATTTCTTGGCTTTCATTACTTATTTACTCTTCAGCATCAATTTCAGATTTATTTTGTCTGACTTAAAAAAGTTGAAATTTTTATTCAAATTATATTAAATTTATATATTAACTTAGGAATGATTGGCATTCTTGGAATGATTGAGATTTTTACAATATGAAGTCTGCCCATCCAGGAATATGACATGTCCCTTCAATTTATTCATGTCCTGTCCTTCAATAACACTCACTTTTTCCTTCAAATGGATCTTATGACTCTCCTATTAATTTTCTTCCTTAAGAAATTGAAAGTTCTGTAGAATATAACTGACTAGCATGAGCTCCTGGTTCCCTCCTTTGAAACAAACTCTGGAGGAGACACCAAAATGAAAGGTAGATTTCTGGATCCCAGTACAACACACACACACATACCCAGGGGAGAGATGCTTGAGAAGACAGCAAGTGACTGAGCCCCAATATGAGATGGAAAATGAGGAAGCCAGGCCATAAGATCAGGAGAGAGACTGGGAACAGTTTCTAATCGGGCCTTCCGTCCCTCCCCCTGTTACACTGGGGAGATTATTGCCCATTCATCCCAGTGGCTAGGTGAGAAAGCAGCATTACAGGACCAGCACCCCCAGTCTTAAATGGCAGACTCACATCGGGAGACTCTATCTGGGTGGAGAGCTGGTAACAAGAGGCACACATAGTAGGGCCAACTACTTAGCATCCTCTTCTCCACCCTCCTCCCATTCTCTCACCTTGTGGATGAATCCATTTCAACACTAGAAGACAGTCTCTGGAAGACAAATCCTTGGGTAGAGGTACTGGCTGGGTGGGTATCCTAAAAGGCAGGGTCACCTGATAGGGAGGACGAAGTACATAGGAAATGACTGAAGCCATATTATACTAGAAACTTTCCACCCTGGGTTGTACCCCACTCCTCCTTCCAAACTTACTTAAAGGAGAACAAGTCAGGGCAAAGTACATGTTACCCATCAAAGTAGTTGATTGGTCCAAAGGAGTGTGAGCTCATGCAGAAAAGTGTGAAAATAGCACACCTGAGACTGCTGTCCTTAGGAAGGCCTGCTAGGAAGGTTGGCCCTTAGCTGGCACCTGAGAGCCTACATTGATATAAAAATTTCCCTAACTGATAGCCGAACTGTTGGCCCACATAATCAGTCTGCAATAAAAACCTTGGACACTGAGGCCAATGCCAAAAAATAAAATAAAATAAAATAAATCTTGGGCACTGAGTCTCAAAAGGGATTCACTGGGCAAAAATATTGTTCACATCTTGCCGCATTTTTTTGATGGGGAGATAATGTGCTCTGTGACCTCTCAAGGGAGGGATAGAGCAGAAGGAAGCCTGCACATGGATTCCTCCAGACACCACTTTTGTCTTTTTTCCATATTTCCTGCTGTTTATTGTAATTACACCAAAGCAGTAAATCTCAGCCGTGAGTGCAACTATATGCTGAGCCCTGCGAGTCCTTCTAGTGAATCTCTGAACAATTCTTGGGGACCGCCAACACAGAGCTCACGGAGGGAAATTAGAAGACACCTGAAAAAACAATCCAAAATGAGAACTTAAAATAACTGGAGAGTAGTTATAGAAGTAAATGTAACATTTAATTTTTTTGTTTAATTGGGCTGCCTAAAACCTCCAAAGCAATGTTGAGTAATAGAAGTGATATTGCAAATTATTTTCCAAAATCTGACTTTTATAGAAATGCCTTCAGTATTTTGCCCTTAATACAATGCCTTCTATACATTTCTGATGGATAGCCTTTACCAAATTAGGGAAATTTCCTTAAATTCATATCTCAGTGAGACACTTCATAAGGAATATATTTTTTTATTTTATCAGATGCTTTAAAATTATCAAATGATTATGTCCTTTTAATTTAATCAGTGGTATAGTGACTTGCTTTAAAAATTTTCATACATAATAAATAAAATTGTTTTAAAGGGTTTTTCTTGTATCTTTTCCAGATTTTCAGTACTAGATTATGCTAGCTTTATAAAATAAACAAGAAAGCTATCCATTTTATCCTATAGTCTGAAATAATTTGAATAATGTAAAATTATCTGTACATTGAAGGTTAAGTAGAATTTTTCTAAAGACATCTAGACCTGGCATATTTTTTCAAAAGTTATTATATTTTAAGTCCTTCTACTTCTTCATGAGTTAAATTTTGGTACCTTAAATTGTGCTTGATATGTATTTTGTTACCCATAGATTTTTAAATTTCTCATATAACATTTCTTATAATGTTATCTGATTTGTTTTGTAAAATCTCCCATGTCTATGCTTATATGTTCATTCTCATTCTTAATATTTGATTCAGCTTTGCCAGGTTTCTATTTTATTCATTTTTTCAGATTCATTTTATAAATTTATTCATTTTATTATTTTGTTTTTTAATTCATTAATTTCATTCTTTCGTTTTTCTAATTCCTTCCTCCTACTTTCTTTTGGTTTATTTGTTGTTGTTTTTCCCAGTTTCTTAGGTCAAAAACTTGGTTCATTTATATTTAATTTTTTCTTACTGTGAAATATATGAAATTATATCTTTTTTTCTTTATAACCAGAGAATGTGAAATATGAGTCATATGTGCTTGGGATTTTTTTTGTAGCCAATAATATATTTTAATAAATTTTCCAAATAAATATATTTTCTTGGAGTAAAAGTTCAGTTTGTATGTGTATATACATATAGATTCATGTCACAAGTGAGCAAAAGCATAATGTTGATTGTGTCAACTAATTTTACTCTACTTTATATGTGTAATTTTGAAAAAATATATATTGGCTCCCCAGTATATAGTAATATGTTTTAATTTCTTTGTGAATTTTTAAGTATTTTGGCCTTCTGTATTTTGGGTGCTATATTTTTTGTTACCTAAAGTTTAACGAACATTATATTTTTCTTATGGATTGTACTCTGCATCATTCAGAATATTCCTGATTTTCTCATTGAGTGTGTTTGGCCTTACTTTCATTTCAGTTGTTTCTGAATTTTATTTCTGAGCCATTTTTCAATCTTCCTTATGTAATGCCTCCTTATCGTCCAGAATCTTTTCTTGACACCCCCATTCAGTATCACCAACTGAGCCCATGCAATCACCTCTCTCCTTCCCAAATTCCCACCAAAATAGTAATAAAGAATTTTAAAAGAAATGACAAAGGAAGGAACAGAAATAATTCAAGAAAATGAGGAAAGATAAAATATTTTCTCTTTCTAAGGATATTTAGAAAGATTTACAGTGATATTATTCCTATAAAATAATGTCATTAAACAAAATAACCTACAGTGAAAAAGGAGCCATCAGAAAACACTCAAAAATTATTAGAAATTTAAAATATAATAGTCAAACTTTTTTCAAAATAAAGAAAATATAGCAAACCAAATGATAAAAAATTGAAATCAGGAATAAAAGATTTTGGGTGCATCAGTGAACTATTATCATAATAATGCTAAACAACAAACAAAACTACAAAATATTGATGGCATCTAACAGTAAGCATATATTTCCTGTTCACATATCAAAGAGTGTTCAACTGATTTAGGTTGGGCTTGGCTGGCCTTGGCTCTTGATTACAGGTAATATCTGTGTCTGTCTCATATACCTGCCATCATTTGGTATCAAAGACACCTTCTTATGGCAAAGGGGAAAATCCAATTGTGCAAGCACATTTCAAACTTTGTTCACATGGCATCTTCAAACATCTCATTGGCCAACATGGCTAAGCTTAAAGTTAATAAGAGAGATAAGTAGAGCCCACCTACCACGAACCCATGGCAAGAGTGTGAATATATAACACAACCACAAAATGTGAAGATCTGAGACCAGTAATTCAATTTAGTACAATGAGATGTAGAGGGCCAATCCAACCAATAGGTGTCCCAGCAAGATAGACCAAGGAAAATGGAGGAAGAAGAAATAATGAGAAAAATAATAGAAAAATATTTCCAAGACCTAAAGAAAGATATTTCTTCATATTGATGAAGTTCAAGTACAAAGCAAGATGAAATAAAAAAATAAAGCTTCATAAAATTTTAGAACACCAAGAAAAAAATTCCAAAGTTCAGAAAAGATTCCAGATAGAAAAAAACAATTATTTTCATGCTTTAGTAGTGAACATGTAAAATGGTACAACCAGCTTAGAGAACTATTTGGCAATTTTTATAAAGTTGCCCATACTCTATAACTCAACAATTCCACTCCTAGGAATTATAAGAGACATAGAAACATATTTCAACAAAAAAATTTGAAAAAGAATCTTTATAGCAGCCAGTCAAGAAAGTCAAATATTTGAACAACACAAAAATCCATGAAAAAGCGTCAGTGATCTGTGGACAGCTTTAGGCAGCCTATTACTCTATAAAGGAGAGGAGACAGGGCAGGAAACAAAAAAATATATTTGAAGAAATAAGGGCTGAAATTTTTCCAAACTGGATGAAAACTATAAGCCCACAGGGTATTCGTGCCTCTTCCAGATATTAAAGAAAGGGAATCTCTCTAATCCATTTTATGAGGCTAGCTCATGCTGAACATCAAAATTTGACAAGGATATTACAATAAAGGAAAATTGCAGACAAAACTCACTCATGAATACCCGTGAAGCATTCTAGATAAAATTTTATCAAATCAAACCCAGCAATATGTAAAAGAGAGAAAACATGACAACCAAATGTGGTATATCCCAGGAAAGCAAGGTTGGTTCAACACTCAAAATTCAATCAATCAATATAAATTACCACATAACAAAAGGGAAAAAAGGAGATAAATTATATGATCATCTTGACAGATACAAAAGGGGCATTTGATAAAATTCAATGGCCATTTATGATTTTAAAACTTCCAGGATTCAAAATAATGTGCTTTATCTGTTAAAGAGTACTTCCATGAAAATATAGAACAAATATCATACCTAGCCACGAATTACTGAAAACATTCCCTTGAGAATAGGAACAAGAAAAGGATGTCCATCATCATAATTTCCATTCAAGTCAAGGTGCTGAACAGTGAAATAAAACCAAAAATAATAATAAATTGTAAACATTAATTGATTAGAAGACACAAATAATGAAAAAATAATAATTTTTTTTTCATTTTTTGCACATGACATGAATACAGTGTTCCCAGCGCATCCAGTGCAGTTTCCTTCTCTCCTCCTTTCCTTCATCACTAAAAAAATCCAGGCTAAAAACCATTATGTGGGAGCAACACACAGGCATCCAACTGTGTGTGGTAGAGGGAACATGAGAGAGGCCCTGTGCAGGGTGCCAGAGACCAAGCAGGGGAAGGATAATATTTGCATGGTTCCACACTGGATGTTAAGCCAATTGAAGCCCAAGCAGGATGGGGTGTTGAACCCCAAATGGCCAGAGGAAGGGTGTAGGAGGAAGCCTGGAGCAGGGAGTTAGAGTCTACCTAATTAGGGAGAAGAGGGTGTCTTCACAGAGGGCTCAGAAGCAGAGGGCTCAGAAGCCCAGCATGTTGAAGCACAAATGGAAAAAGGACACATGTGTAGCAGTGGTCCAGTGGAGCTGTCAGAATTCCAGTGAGGTGGGAGAGAGCTGTGGTGGGGTAGCCTGGGGCAGGGTGCCACAGCCTAAGTGGGGATGAAAAGGGGCCTGATCAGCATGAGGAGGGAATCTGTGTGTTCATGTGTGGGAGGGGTTGACCATGCCTAAGCAGGGTGAGGAGGGTGTCCGTGGGTGGGGGTGGGAGGTGGCAGCAGTAGGCCACTGGTTTTGTCTGTTTTCTACTTACCAAAGCATCTAAAACTAGTGTCCAAACATGGTGAGGAGGGTATGTGGGAAGGTGGAGGAAGACAGCCCAGTGTAAGGTGTTGAGTTCAAGTCAGGGCCCAAGTAGGCTAAAGAGGGCACCCATGTGGGGAAGCAGTAGTGGGAAAGTCATTCCATACAGAGGGGATTCAGCTGGTAAGAAAATCTATTGAGGATATGGAAGCGTGCAGGTTTCTCACTAGCAGAAGATGAAACTACAGATGCAAAAATGAAAAAGACTAGAATGAATACCATGGTGTGGGATTGGAATTGGAAGGATTGTTATTAATTCATGGTTTTTCAAAATATACAGATAGATATTGAAATAAAGATAGATATAAGTATGTGTATATATAGATAGATAATAGATATAGATGATTATACCCATATATTTTTTGAGTACTGTCCACTGAGAGGGCCTGGGAGTAGTGACACCCCAATAACCATGAGCTTACCTAGTACCCAGATCTTGGCTTCTAAATATCTTTCTCCAGTAAAAGAGCCAAGATTTCTTGAAGACATAGCTGATTCCAGAGCTGGACCAGGAATAGTACAAGATGAGTTTGGAATATCTTGTTATGCCAGAAAGTAAGAAAGTGCTTTAAAAAAAAGATAGAAACATGTCAAAAAGACTCAGATATCAGCTTGAAGAGGCTCCAAACAGTCAAATCTGGATAATTTAAACATCAAGATAATGATAGTGATATCATAATCCTTTGAGTATAATAGGAATCTATAAGTCCATGCTGATACAAATAAATGAATGAGTAAACGAGACAAGAAAGCTTTTCCTTTATAGTAGAATGCCATTAACAAAGTAGAAGGAATGATGGAATTAGAAAATCACCTCTGACATTCTATTATAGTAATAATTCAGCCAAGAAACAAAAGTGAATGCCAACACTGGCGAGTAACAGTTTGATGAGAAATGTATAATTACAAAGACTTGAAGTGATTCTTTTACTGATTGCAAAGTGAAAAAGTAACTTTAAATGGAGAAAAACAGACAAACCACCTTAATCACATGATCAAAGGAAACACCATCAGAATGGAACAAATAAAAATTGTGCCTCTTTTAATAGAATGGTATGAGAAGAATACAGTCTCATTGTTATGATATTTCGGCCAAAAATTCATAACCTGAAGTTAATCATTAGAAAACACCAGATAAACACAAATTAAGGGCTCTTCCAGCCTATAATCTTCAAGTTCAAGGTTATGGAAATTAAGGAAAGACTGGAAAGGATGAGGAAATGCTCCAGCTTAAAGGAGACTATTGAGATGAGACAGTGAAGTGCAGCATGTGACTGTGGGGTGGACCCTTTGGCTGCAAAGGGCATGACTGCGACGACTGTTGAAACTTGAACGGGATCTGTGAATGAGATGATAGTAGTGCATTGGTGGTGATTTCCTGCTTTGGATAGCTGTGTCGATAACTATATGGTGGTTACATAAGAGAGGATCCTTGTTTACATGAATTACACATGAATATTTGCGGATGATGGGGCATCAAGCCAACAACTTACTCTTAAATGGTTTAGAAAAAAATCATTTATACCAAGTTTGAAAACAGTAAAACTAATCAATGGAGTTAGAGGTTGGAATAATGGCTACCTTTGGAGAGGGGAATTGTGGCTGGAAGAGGGTACAGGGGACCTTTGGAATGCTGGATCTGGGTGGTTTTTACACAGGTATGTGCACCTCAGAAAATTCATTGAATGACAGCCTATGACTTCTGCATTTTCTATCTGTATTCTAGACTTCACTTTAAAAAAAAGCTCTAGCCAAAAGTTTCACATCAATAAATCAGCATTAGTCTTACACACACACGCGCACGCGCAAAACACATTTGGGGAAAAGCTCCCTTACACCAAGAGGTTATTTGTGGTACAATATTTCCATATCCTTAACAAAAATTCACCAATATGTATAACACCTCTTATAATGGAAATTAGCATTTGTAATCCTTCTAACTTTTTGAAAATATTAGAGATTTGGAGTGGTGGCCATGCAATTCGCAGATCTCCCCTGAAGCTATCTTATCCCCTTACTGTTTATCCTGTGTATTTTTTAATAGTCTTGTAGTTTCCATTTCCCTACATGCTTTATTCCCAGGAGCATAATGCTGAATCAAATGTGAACTCTCTCTGGGCAATGCTCCCCCTCTCTAAGAAGCAAGCTATTGCACATTTATAACAGGCCATTCTGTAAGCAAAATAATGGCCTTACAACTTCCTACTCTTCAACTATTTCCTCATTCTCAGCAGAATCTAAAGCATTTCTTAGCTGCTGCTGCCTTCTCTGAAATTAATATGTTCATCAAATATTTATTGAGAACATACTATGAACCCATATTATTCTAGAAACTGTGAATAGAATAGGGAATAATGTCTCATGAAATTTATAATCCAGTGGAAGAAGCAAACGATAAAGAAACAACAACAAAATTTTGTTTTCTGTTAGTGATATTCGCTGAGAAAACCATAGCAGGTGATGGAAATAACTGGGATAAGGTCCTATCTGAGGAAAGGACATCTGATCTGAGACAGAAAGACAAGGCGTCAATCATGTGAAGATCTGGAGAAACAGCTTTGGGGCACAGAAAGCAGCAAATGCAGAGTCCTTAAGGTGGAATAAGCCTATTTCAACTTACTGGAATATAAGTCCTAGAAGGACCATGGTTTTATCTAATATAAATAGCTTGTCATAGTTGTTTTACTGCTTATCCAAAGCATCGGAAGCTATAGCCCGTCATATCACAGGCATTCGATCTATGTGTGCTAAAGTAATGGACAAACAGAATGGCAGAGGGCCTGGAATGGGGGCAGTGAGAAAGAGAAAGGGGTGAGGCAGCCCACCTAAGGGCCAGAGGAAGAGTTTGGAATTTATTATAAGTGCAATGGGAAAGCTTTGCAGGCTTTTAATTAAGAGTGGGCCTGGTCTTATTTACACTTCTAGAAGATCATTCTCCCTGCTGAATGTAAACGGCCTGTGAGGACATGTTCCCTCTTTGAGACTGGTCTCCCAGGAAAGGGTCGCTCTGTGTCCCCAGGTTTACGATAGGTCGACTCTGAAGTTGTGCTGCCTGGTTGACACCTCCAAAGCCTTTGTGCTCAGGGCTTGGGCAGCCACGCACTGAGTACTCTCACTCAGCTCCTCCCCAGCCACCTCCTTTCCTCAGACTTAGAGTTTCCCAGGCTCTAAAGTGACTTGGGCTATTCAATGACACAAGTATCCGTCTTCCCACCCTCTTTTCCTCAGAAGCATGATCTAATACTACTTCCTCTAATGTCCCTCTTCCTCTCTATCCATTGCTCCTCTGTTCTTTTGAAGCAGGCCCTCTGAGCTTTGAAAGTTTACACCAGCTGCCCACATGAATCCTGCTCCTTAAACCACCTGGAGGGACAACATGGCTGTATCACAGCATCCTCCTTCCCTTTTCCATTTCCTGTGGTGTTGACTATAGAATAAAGCCTGTCTTTGAAGTTGATTTCATCCTCCCTGAATTTCTGATGTTCTCCTTTTGAAAATCTGAGTGAGAGTTTTCTGACCACGTGCCAAATTCTGAAGCCTCCTTCTACTTTCATGTCGCCTTCCCTCTGTCCCTGAGCAGCCCTGTTCCCAGCAGCCACATTATTCCAGGCACAGACCTCTCAAATGTCCCCCTTAACCCTTAAATTTTTGATGATTTCTATGGGTTTTTTTCTGTACCAGAAGTGGACACATCCCCCATAAAGTCAGGATCCCCCTTCCTCTTTGTCTATCCATTGACAGATTCCTTCACTCCACTGGGTCCCAGAAATCCTAACCATGACCAAGCTAACAAGAACGTTATTAGTAAATCACAGATCACATGCATTGAGCGCTAGATATTTGCCAGGCACTTTACATGAATTCTCTCACTTAATCGTCACAACAACCGTATGAACTAGTCCCTACATAATCCATAGTTTAAGTATCAGGAACGTAGAGTAAATAATTTAAGCAACTTGCCCAAGGTCACACAGCCATTAAGAGATGGAACCAGGATTTCAACTCATGTAGTCTGATGACCTTAGCCCCTTTGTGCTGTAATGAACAAATCAGGGGCAAGTTGAGAGGTTGTGGTGAAATTATGGGAGATGGGGGTGGGGAGGTCTTTAATAAATGGCAAATGAGCTACACAAATCTATGTATTAGACTTTCAATAGTCCATCTTTGACCCAGAACATAAATAAAACATATTGAAAGGAAGAGTCTAGTTCTGCCTATCAAAGCCTGGTTCAAAGACCAAAATTTCTATGTACCAGGACTCAGTTAATTCGAGGTGAGCCTGTCACAGTTCACATGGAACTTTATAACTTTAAGAGTTGAAACTCCAGGATAAGCCTGCCCTGGCTCCAAAATTAAGCTCCATCCCCAATGACAGCATCTCTTTGTGATATTTGCAAGAGGTCACCCTCTATGCTGTCACTGCTGTAAGCCTGATATCCTCCCTGGTTTCAGCCCTGCTGTTTGTAGTTTGAGAACCAAAAAGTAAAAACCTCTCAATAGAGGAGGTTCTATTTCTTTTCTTGATACTTGTGGTGGTATGAAACTATTATGTACCCCAGAAAAGCCATGGTCTTTTAGTCCATTCTTGTGTGTCCAACCTATTATAGGTGGAAACTCTTGGTTAGGTTATTTCAATTGAGATGTGACCAGCCTCATTCAAGGCGGGTCTTAATTCTTTGACTGGAGTGCTTTACAAAAGCTCAGAGAAGAAATTAAGAGCTGACAAGGTGTACTTATTAACTGTTGGTAGGGAAGCTGAGAGGTACAGTCCCTCTGGAGGGCAGTGTGGTGGTTCCAAAGGAGGCTAGGGGTGGGGTTGCCATATAATCCTGCATCCCCATTGCTAGGTATATACCTGGAAGAACTGAGAGTGAGGACATGAATGGACATTTGCACACTGGTGTTTATGACGGCAGTGTTCGTGAAATTCATAATGGATGGAGGTGGCCTAAGAGTACAATGACTGAGTAATGGAACAGGGAACTGTGGTGTATACATGCAATGGTCTACTGAATGGCTGCAAGAAGGAATGAAGTTATGAGGCATGCAACTAGGTGAATGAAACTTGAGGACAGTATGTTGAATGAGATGTCAGAAACAAAAAGACAAATATTATCATGTCTCACTTATATGGACTAACTATAATATACAATCTTGGAGAATTGAAGGTTATCAGATTGGGACCTATTGTAAAGGGTCCTAGAATGTAAGCTCTTATAGCAGTCACATCTAGTCTAGAGTTGTAACTGTTATTTCTAATAGTTTGTGTTATTTCTATATTTGTGGATAGCCTGGTTGGTCCCTGAAACCTAAGGTATTTATGTGACACCTGAGATTCAGCGATAGAGCTCTGAAGCTATGAAAGTCAGCATTGCCCCATACAGCAACCATTAAAAGAGTTGAAAAAGTAATCAGACTTTGACTAGAGATATGAATTATGTTGATCTGGATAGAACTAAAGTAAACCAGTAAACAGGGTAAAGGATGATATCATCCATATTTTAAAACTTCAACCTCTGTTGAGACCAAAGGAAGAGATGTTTATTTGCAAAATTCATATTTTGGGTAGCACATTATCTAACTTAACTTGTATGGTCAGCTTATTCAAATACCATAATTACATGGAATCTTGAATAGGGAATAATTCTTGTTGGTTTGTACAGGTTAGTGTGATGTCCTGCTACATCGCAGAGTAATTTGGTCAGAGAATAAAAAAGTACATGCAGAGTCCCCTTGGGGGACTGGGGAGAAAAGAGGAAACATTAAACTCTCCCATCTGGGGAATTCCTGATATTCTTTGCAAGCAGTGGGGACAACCAATTCAATAGGCTGAGCCCTTGATCTTGCGGTTTGCCCCCACAAAACTTATTCCTGCAAAGGAGAAGCTAAGCCTACTGATAATTATGCCTAAAAGTCACCCATAGAGAACCTTTTTTGTTGCTCAGATGTGGCCTCTCTCTCTAATCCAACACAGTAGGTGAACTTGTAGCCCTCCCTCCCTATGTGGGACATGAGTAAATCTTCCTGGCAACGTGAGACAGGACTCCCAGGGATGAGCCAGGACCCAGCATCATGGGAATGAGAAAGCCTTCTTGACCAAAAGGAGAAAGAAAGAAATAAGACAAAATAAGGTTTCAGTGGCTGAGAGATTTCAGAGTCAAGAATTTATCCTGGAGGTTATACTTGTGCAATATATAAATAAACCTTTTTAGTTTGTGGTAAATTTGAGTCACTAGTGGGAAATATCTAAAACTGTTGAACTATATTCCAGTAGCCTTGATTCTTGAAGATAATTGTATAACTATATAGCTTTTACAAGGTAACCATGTGATTATGAAAACCTATCTCATGCTCCTTTTTATCCAGGGTCAGATAAGTAAGAAAAATAAGGACAAAAAATAAACAAATAATAGCAGGGATAAGGGGTACAAAAACAAATTGGGTAGGTTGCAATACTAGTGGACAATGAGAGGGAGAGATGAAGTGTATGGGATGTGTGGGTTTGTTTTTTTTTCTTTTTATCTCTTTTTCTGGAGTGATGCAAATGTTCTAAAAATGATCATGGTGATGAGTACACAATTATGCAATGATATTGTGAGCCATTGATAGTATACTATGGATGGACTGTATATGTGTGAAGATTTTGCGATAAAAACATTTAAAAAAAAAGAAGAAGAAGAAATGACAAAGTGCATTTGGTGGCTGCTGACAGACGGCCAATTGTAAAGCTCCTCTACCTGAAATACTAAAGTAAAAGTGACTGTCAGCCTCAAATTTATAGCTAGAATCCAGTCAGTGGAAGGAAAAAGAGAAGGGACTTGAGAGGTGTGAGTTTAAATCCAGGCTCCATTATTTATTAGGGTAGGATGCCTTGGGCAAGTTACTTAAACCTCTCTGAGTCTCAATTTCCTCAACTGTAAAATGGGTGTGGTAATAACAGACCTCCCTTATAAGGCCATTGTGAGGTTGACTTAGAACACCACCTGGCACAGAGTGGGTAGTTTATTCATGTTCAGCTGCTATCGTTATCATTTTTAGTATCATCATTATTATTAGCTGTGTTGTTGTTGCTATTGTAGGGTTGCTGAAAATTAAATAAAATACTGCATGTGGCAGTGCCTGTATCAGCAAAAAAAAAGAGAGGGAGGGAAAGAGAGTGAGAGAAGCTCACAGAAAAAGCCCCAGAGAAGCTGAGAAGAAGCCACTGGAGCCAGAGGCTGAAGCAATGAAATCTGGGAGAAGAGGACCAGCAGACATTGCCATGTGCCTTGCTATCTGAAGTGGAACCCAAACTGGGATAACCAGTCCGCAGAGAAGGTATCAGTCTGTTGTTGCCTTAATTAGGACATTGTCAAGGCCTTATAAATGTAAATTTGTAAGCTAATGCAGTAGTTAGGGTCAGGTGTCAACTTGACCAGGAGATCATGCCCTGACTTAAGTCATCAATATGTGAAATTCATCCATGGCTGATTATAGCTGCAGTTGGCTAAGGGGAGTGCCTTCCACAATGACTAACATTTTAATTTGATCAGTTGGAGGCTTAAAAGGAAGAGTCAGAAGAGAGAGAAGAAACTCAGCACAGCCCAGCACAACTCAGCTCAGAGCTCAGAGCTCAGAGCTCAGAGCTCACACAAACCCAAATGTTCGCAGATACAGAAAGGAATCGCCCTGGGAAAAGCAATTTGAACCTGGAAGTGGGAGGGAAGCCCAAAAGACATAGGACATTGGGCCACATAATATCAGCCTAACTTCCAGGAAGGATGCAGGGGCTGGACATTGAGTTCACCCACGTCGGCATTGGTCCAATCAATTGTGCCTATGTAATGAAACCCCATAAAAAAATCTGGACACCTGAGGCTCAGGGAGTTTCCATGATTATACACTGACATGCCTGGAGTGGATAACCATGGAAGTTTTGCCTTGAGACCTTCCCAGATCTCATTTATTTGTCTCTTCTGTTTAATTCTTCTGATTTGAATCCTTTTTTACTATAATAAAATTGCAATCATAAGTATGGTGTTTTCTTGAGTTCTTTGAGTTGTTCTAATGAATTTCAAACCTGAGGGGGTGGTGGGAACCCCTGAACCTGAAGCAAGTTGGTTAGAAGCATGGGCGGCCTGGGAACCTCTGAGTTTGTGGCTGGTATCTGAAGAAGGTCAATGAAGTCAGAAGTGAATCCTCCACAAGAGTGGAGAACTGTGCTTTACCCAGCAGAGTCTGTCTGAACTATATTGAAGTTAAATGTCAGAAGTGTTAGAAATTATTTGTAGATCTAAAATATATGAATGGCCTTTCTGAAAACCTTTCCCCTCCAGATCTAAATTTCAGAACAGACCATCAATGAAGACCTCTGCCTGCTTCACACCTAGTGGAGGATGAAGGATTCCAGAGCCCCAGAGAGACCTGCCATGGGCATGGATTTTTTTAACTCGTAGCTGTGGACACATGAATGTCAGCGACACATGAATGTCAGCCTTCAGATATGGTATCAGTCAGATAAGTCCTACCTCCTCCCAAAGGGAGGAGCCAGCCAGAGAGAGTGGGATGCCTTCCCAGCCTATCACCCTTTCCAAAAGAACCCAAGACCTAGTCTTGCCTGATTGGCTGTTATTAACTGTGTCCTTCCTAGCACTCTGGATCAGGCCATCAAGAGAGATGTGAAAACACAAATATCTGAAAAAGTTCACCTATGAGAGTTTGGGGCAATTGATAGAAATTTAGAGGGACTGGAGAGGTTATGTCTCAGTTTGCTAAAGCTGTCACAATGCAATATACCAGAAATGGATTGGCTTTTTCAATGGAAATTTATTAGCTTACAAATTTACAGTTCTAAGGCTATGAAAATGTCCAAATTAAGGCATGAAGAGGAGGATACCTTCTTTCTGAAAAGGCTGCTGGCACCCGGGGTTTCCAGTCACATGGGAAGGCACATGATGACATCAGCTGGTCATTCTCTCCCAGCTTCTGGAGAAAATGGCTCTCTCTTTCCAAAACGTCTCTGGTCATTGTCTCTCTAAGCATCTCTTCAAAATATCTCTGCCTTTTATTCTCTCATAAAGGACTCCAGTGAAGGATTAAGACCCACCTTAAATGGGCTGGGTCACATCTCCATGGAAACAACCTAATCAAAAGTTCCTACCCAAGAGATGTTTATTTGGTGCAAAATATATATTTTGGGTAGTACATTTCCTAATTTCACTTGTACGGTCAGTGTAGTTGAACACCATAAATCCATGGAATATTGACTAGGGCATGAGACTTCGTTGGTTTATCCAGGTCAGTGTGATGCCCCAATATATCCCAGAGTAATTTGGGCAGTGAATAAAGAAGTATTTTCATAGTCCCTTGGGGTACTGGGCAGAAAGGAGGAAATATTCAACTTCCTCATTTGGAGAATTTCAGATACTCTCACAAGCAGTGAAAACAACCAAATCAATAGGCTGAGCCTTCAATCTTGGAGTTGGCCCCTCCGAAACTTATTCCTACAAAGGATAGGCTAAGCCTACTTAAAATTAAGCCAAAAAGTCACCCCCAGAGAACATCTTTTGTTGCTTAGATGTGGCCTCTCTCTGTAAGCTGATGTGGCAAGTACACTCACTGCCCTCCCCCACTATGTGGGACATGACTCCCAGAAGTGTAAATCTCCCTGGCAATGTGGGATAGAACTTCCGGGATTCACAGGGGCTGGGCATCATGGGATTGAGAAAGCCTTCTTGACCAAAAGGGGGAAGAGAGAAGTAAGAAAAAATAAAGTTTCAGTGGCTGAGAGATTTCAAACAGCAACAAGAGGTTATCCTGGTCTATATTCTTATGCATTCTCCAGCTATCCCTTTTTAGGTTATGGTATATTGGAGTGGCTGGAGGGAAGTACCTGAAAGTATTGAGCTGTGTTCCAGTTGCCTTGATTCCTAAAGATGATTGTATAATTATACAGCTGTCACAATGTGACTGTGTGATTGTGAAAACCTTGTATCTGAGGCTCCTTTTATCTAGGGTATGGACACATGAGTAAAAAATATGGATAAAAAACAAACAAATAATGGGGGGACAAAGGTTAAAATAAATTGGGTAGATGGTAATATTAGTGGTCAATGAGAGAGGGGGTAAGGGGTATGGGTGTATGAGTTTTTCCTTTTTTGTTTTTTATTTCTTTTTCTGGAGTGATGCAAATGTTCTAAAAACTGATCATGGTGATGAATACAAAACTTTGTGATAATATTGAGAGCCATTGATTGTACACCATGTATGGAATATTTGTATGTTAAGAATGTTTGCATGTTTATATATTAAGATTTAGCAATAGAAATATTTTTTTTTAAATGTTCTTACCCAACAATAGGTCTGCCCTACAAGATTGGATTAAAAGAACATGGCTTTTCTGGAGTACATAACAGAGTGAAACTAACAAAGATTAGTTTAATCTGTAGAATGTCAATGCCAGGACAGAATTACTGGAAACGCATCATATAACCCTGAGTCCACTGGCCAGTTAGCTTAAGTTCTCAGGGAAACTAATTGTGATCAGGTAGGCAGGAAATCGACTCAAAGAAAATTCACCCTATGTGCTATATTTGAACAAATAGCAGGACTTAAAAGTTCCAAAATAGAAAAAGAAAAATTTTTAACCATGCAAAAGATTTACTTTGAAAAAGATTAGTCACAGGAAAATTTAAAACATTGTGGACAGCACCACTTTGAATTCTCAAATAAACTGAAGAAAGCAGAAACTGGATAAAAGATGAGAGTTGAAAAAAATTTACTAAATCGAAGAATTTAAGAAAACTAAATGGCATTGCAGAATTTTAAATAGCATTAGAAAGTATAAGGATCCCATTGTGTAAAACAGAAAACAAATCAGTAATATGGAGGAGAGGTTTGGAAAACAAACTCAAAATGTAAGGATAATGGACACACTTAAAAGTGATCTCAGCAATGATAAATATGAAGGAAAAACAATGGAAACCTAAACTAACAGAAACTGATGCTCCTGAGAAAGAAAACAGAAATAATTTAAACAGAAACAGCATTTAAAACATTTCTGCTAGAAGCTTTAATCTTCAACTTGAAAGGATGAAATAATTAAAGCTAATTTGAATTTACAATAACCAGATCTTGACAGTAGAGGCAGAATGCTGGGAAGAACTGTGTTCTTCAGTTAATACAATAAAGCACAATAATAGGAGACAGGTGTGCTTATAAAGGGAAATGAAAATGTTGGCAGGCCTATAGTTAAACTTGTGCAGCCTTTTAGAGGGAAAAAAATTGCTCACATGGTCTTAAGTAGATACTTAAAGGCAGTGGTTCTCTACCTTGCATTAAGCAATGCAAGGCTGAACCCTGGAATCACTTGGAGAGCTTTAAAAGACACTGAAGCTCAGGTCCCACTGCCAGAGAATCTCATTTGATTGGCCTGTGCACGGCCTGGTAATGCCAACATGCATCCATAATTGAGGCCTTCTGTTCTGCACCACCCCTTGCGCTGATAAAAGCAGAGTGGAAGTCTGAAAGGAAAATGCCATCCTCCTCCCACCGTTAAGGCTTGAGAGCCACAGATGTGGGACAAAAAGGAACCAGAATCTGAGACAAATAGCATGCAAGGTGCAGTCTCCAGGTGGCTCCTTCAGAACCCACAGAAAGCCTCAGGACCACAGCTGGGGCTTGGTGAACACTTCCCCAAACACCTCATACTTCAGAGACTGCCAGTTCAGGATGTTAGGACTGACGGCCTCGCCAGCATAGACAGCACCAATCTCATCTGGTGACAACACAAAGTCCCACATATTCACATTTCCAATGTCTCCCACAAAACACTGCACCTCATCAAAGCCTCCACCAAAGGAATCCTGCTCCTGCCCCAGGATGATGCTTGCATCTGTCCCCAAAGAGTATCCCTTCTTCAGACTCTTTCTGACCATGGGCTTCCCATTCAGCCAAAGCTCAGTTATCCCTGAGCTGGACTCCCAGGTCACACAGGAGTGCAATGGCGCCGAGAAACTACTCTCAGGGGGCTTAAAAAGTAACCCAGACCCACCCACGGATACACTGTATTCTCCAGTCTTTTCCTTGAGGAGGAGGATCTCATTATCAACATTCCTTGTGGCATAAGAGAAGAGGCTAAATTCTCGGCTGAGGTCAGTGTAGGTTTGGAGGCACAAGGTGAAAGCTCTGAGTGGCTTCTTCAGCTGTGCGGTCAGAGACACAAAGGAATCAGCCGACTGTCTGGGGAACACAAAGGCCCGTCTGGTCAGGTCTGTAGGACACAAAGCAGAGGGGGGAAACTTCAGCAGTGAAGTCAGGTCTGTAGGACACAAAGCAGAGGGGGGAAACTTCAGCAATGAAGCTTGTTCGAGCACAAAGATAATCCATAGTCCTCCACTTACCTTGAGAGATTGAATTCAGAAATCACGTACTGAGCCCTTCCCCGACCGCCTCCTCTTCCCCATGCTGGCCGTGTTCTCTGACTTGGCCCTGCACAACCCTGACCCTTAGGCAAGACCTCAGCAATCCCCAAAATAGCGCCCACCTGCCTCAGAAGTGCTGTGGAGGCTGATAATGACCAGGAAACTCAGCAACAGCTTCTTCATGGTCCCACTCTGCTGCCAGTGTGCGTTTCCTCTTGGAAAAAGTATCAATGGATGAGATTCCAGACTTGGAGGTCAGAGATCTGTCTCAGGCATGCTCCAGCTTGAACTTTATGTGCAGCCGTCAAGTTGACTCAGCTGTAGGGTAAATGATTTTCCAAACTTGTGTTTGGAGCATGAATCAAAGTTCTAAGAGCAAAGAAAACAAGATAAATCACAAAATCAGAGGTTGATATGGGTTATTTATTAGAGACTCCCTGCTCCTGCTGGGTTTCCAACAACTCTGTGTGGCAATAATTGATGAATTTGAATAGTCACTTTGTGGGAATCCACAGTCTAAGGAAAGTAATGTAAAATATGAAGGTTGGTGAAGCCTTATTCACAAAGACAATCATTTAACATTTCTTAGAATAGTGAAAAATTAGAAAATTTTTCTAAAAATTAAGTAAATTGTATAAATTCACTCAATGCAATGGGTAGAAATTTAAAATGTTACAAATTTTATGCTACAATGTCTAAAGTTGCTGCTGACATATTGGTAAGAGAAAAGGTAATATAAATTTGTTTATACGCTTTTTTTAAATATATAACACATTTAGGAAAAAAACATAAGAAATTGCCCCCACATAATAAGTATTATTATTTTGGCAATGGGATTAGGGAGGATTTTTTCCCATTTTTTCCCTTTAACAACATTTCCATAATGGATTATCTTGCTTCTAAAATGAAATGTGTGTGTATGTATAATTAAGATCAATATTCCTTGTAGCTCCTAAAGTTACTGTAGGAATAAAAACATGCCAGACTGTGGTTGTTTTTAGCTTTACTCCTAGAATACCCAAAACAGAACAGTGTCAGTTAGACATCCTAAGATTAGATAGGTGGATAGATAGATGGATGGATGAATGGATGGATAGATAGAAAGAAAAAAAGATAGATAAATAGATAGATAGATAGATAGATAGATAGATAGATAGATAGATAGATAGATAGATAGATAGATAGATAGAT